>PVUN01001320.1:234366-254366 GCA_002994505.1 Seriola rivoliana | reverse complement strand
ACAGACTGATGTTCCTGTTGTTCATGTGAAACCTGCAAGTTTATGAATGAATTAACACATTTATTCTGTTTCAGCTCTGAAACTGAGAAACTGTCATACATAAAACTGAAGACACCAGTAAATAACATTTTTAATTAAAATTGAATAATGACAAAAACATCAAATAATTAAAAGTGAGTGTGGAAATCAATCACTGCTTTGATTGATTATTATGAACCAGGAGGAAAACTGTGTGTGAGTTTGTGTTGTCGCACACAGAGAGACACACAAGTTTATTTAAAGACAGTCTGAGAGGGAAAGTTCAACTGTGGCAGTGAGTAATCAGCAAGATGAGCTGTGTGTGTGTGTGTGTGTGTGTGTGTGTGTGTGTGTGTGTGTGTGTGATGTTTTATTTTGCAGCAACACAAACCAAACACCAACACCAGGTGAGAACCAGGGTTCTAGGCTGGAGGGTCCAGGTGAAGCTGATCAGCTGACGAGCATCAAGGTCGACCAGCTGCTGAGGCTGACGAGGACAAAGCTGTGTGTCTTATTAATTCATTAATTTGTTTATTAGTGGTGGACGACACATGTTAATGAACGTTTGTACAAAATAAAGCGTGTAAACATGCTGAACACTACTACAAATATAAAAGAGACAAACACTCATACTGAGTTGGTGCACAAGGACCTGATGGTGTTAATTAAACTAAATACTAAAAAATAAAGGAATGATGCTGAAAATGTAGATAATGATACACAATAAAAGATGTGTTTAAATTGTTTCATACTGTGTTAGTTCATTAAATTCCTGCAGCACCTGAAGGCAGCAGCACTGATACAGTATCATAATCTGCTCCTTCTCTGTCATCATAGTTTAGTTTATTAAACATTTTATTTTTTAATTTCTTTGTGGAACAGAGAAGAAATTCATTTATTACAGTGACAGAATAGAACAGAATAGAATAGAAAAGAACAGAATAGAATAGAATAGAAAAGAACAGTGCAATGCAAAGACATTCAGACGTGGAGCAAAGAGACACGTTCAAGATAAAAGCATCAAACGAGACAAAACAAACTCATGAATTATTTAAACAGATGAACCGTGACGTGACGGCGTGACTCTGACTTGAACACTACAGTGTTTTAACCCTCACTGCACCAACATGGAGCTCGTCAGGTTGTTGTTCTCCAGCTTCACCATCCATCCCACATGACATGAACATAGCGTGCTCAGCTGCTCCCGGAGCTGTGACCTTTGACCTCCTTGCTCTGTAATCTAGGAATCAGAAACAGCCAGAGCCGAACATCAGGAGAGTGAATCTGTGACCATCAGAACAGGTGGCATAGAGACACATGATACTGTGTGTGTGTGTGTGTGTGTGTGTGTGTGTGTGTGTGTGTGTGTGTGTGTGTGTGCTGACTTTTTTTTAAGGTTTTGTCCCAAGTTGACACAAACAGGAAGAAGAGGAGCAGCCTGCTTTTCTCCGTCAGCCCTTTTCGCTTCCTCTTTCTCCAGGAGGCCTCCTGAGCGGGGGAGAGGGGTGAGGAGCAGCCGTTAGATGGTGACTCACCCGTCCTCCTCCTCCTCCCTGCTCCTCCCTGCTCCTCCCTGATCCTGTGGTTTTATATTGTGGACGAAGTCGTTAGTTCCTTATTTAGTTTTCACATGAGCTGATCCACAAACACAGCAGGCATACAGGTTACCCACCGGCTCTGTGTATTTACTGGACATACGTCCCTCACAGACTACACATCAGCTCTGTGTATACAGTGACTTCAGGAAGTAGTCTGACCCATCATGTTTTTGTCCCTCTGGGTCACAGAGTGTGGACTGATGAGCAAACATGGAAATTTTACCCAGTTACATAATAAACTGTGCAGAAAGTGACGGGGTCTGAATACTTACTGGAGCATCAATCACTGCAACCTTTCTGCAAATTTGATCAAAATTCTTCAAAGTTTCCTTTCATTGAACCAATCACACCAGTCCCTGATCAGCACCTTGATGATGTCACCAAACTCACTTCCTTTATTGTGGTGTTGAAGCATGTTGTGAAGCTGCAGACATGTGTGACATGAAAGTCTTACATGAAAGGGTTAAATAGTTTTGTACAACACTGTGGAGGAGCCACAGGTGTAGAGCTGCTGGAGCCACAGGTGTAGAGCTGGAGCCACAAGTGTAGAGCTGCTGGAGCCACAGGTGTGGAGCTGCTGGAGCCACAGGTGTAGAGCTGCTGGACAGCTGCTGGAGCCACAGGTGTAGAGCTGGAGCCACAGGTGTAGAGCTGGAGCCACAAGTGTAGAGCTGCTGGAGCCACAGGTGTGGAGCTGCTGGAGCCACAGGTGTGGAGCTGCTGGAGCCACAGGTGTAGAGCTGCTGGAGCCACAGGTGTGGAGCTGCTGGGAGCCACAGGTGTAGAGCTGCTGGAGCCACAGGTGTAGAGCTGCTGGAGCCACAGGTGTAGAGCTGGAGCCACAGGTGTGAGCTGCAGCCACAGGTGTGGAGCTGCTGGAGCCACAGGTGTAGAGCTGGAGCCACCTGAACGACGCTCCACTGCTTTTATTCTCCAGAGGAAATAAAACATTTACAGTCACATGATCACGTTGATGTTTTTCTACATTTGAAGAAGCTGAAGATCTGATCATCACTGAGTCTGTCATGTACAGGTGATAAAAACACACAGTCAGAGTCATGTTGACAGTTAAGGTGCATTGATTGATTTCCAAACGTCAATGACACATCAAGTCACACTGAAGAAAACATTCCACCTTAAAAGAAGATGGCTGCAGCTGCTGCGGCCTCTGAGCTGCTCAGTGAATTAAATGGTTCATTAGTGAAGATGAAAAGACAGAAAACATACTTTCATTCATCGTTCACTCTGATCAAACTGTTTCAAATGTCGCAGCTGTCGTGACGTTTGTAAGAACAGCTGCGGTGACATCAGGTGTTGAGCTCGTTAAATCCTGGAGGGACTGAAGAATAAAAGGAGAACACGTCTGGAGCTCGTGTCATGTGTCGGATTGACTGACTCCACCCGGCTGCACCGAGTCTCACCGATCAGTGATCTGGTGTTTTTCCATCCTGCTGCAGAGATGAGTAAAGCTTCACCTCCTCTCTCTTCCTCCCCTCCCTCAGTGAGTCTTGTTTCCTCTGTCTCTTCCTCCTCTTCCTCTGATACTCGTTTCTCTCCTTCTTTATCCCAGTTCAACCCAGTTAGCCCAGTTTCAGAACTCACTCCTGCTGATGTTTGAGCTGCCAAAACAAATGAGCGTACATCATTACAGAGGTTAATTATTGTAGAGAGAGAGAGAGAGAGAGAGAGAGAGAGAGAGAGTACATGTCAGTGACTCTCAGTCATCCAGGTCACGATGCTTCTACTGGACCGACCAGTGGAAGCAGGTTCAGAGGTGAAGCAGAGTCAGTCCAGTGAAGCTCCTGGATACTGCACAAACAATCTGTCAGGAACAAAAACAGATCAGTAAAACAACAGCCATATTTTCTGGCGTCCATCTTTATTTGTTTGAAGGAACAGAAACAGACTTCCTGTGGAGGTTCTGACCAGCAGAGGCGCCGTGGAGCCGGATTCTGATGAACGCTCTACTTCCATGTTCCCGTCGTTCTCACATGTACAGTATGTGCTCGAGTGACGCAACACAAACATGACGCGTCATGTAACGTGAGGAGCGAGAAAGAGATAAAACAAAAAAAGAAGTGGAACCAGAACATTCAGGTCCTTTTCCACGAGTAAGAAAACTTCATCATGATTCAGGATGTTGTTCATAAAAACACTGGTGGAGACTTTTGATGTTTTACAGCTGAACCAGAAAAATCCTGCAGCGTTTGCAGAGTGTTTCATATTATTCCTCTCAGTGACCAAGCAGAGGAAACACTCAGTACTTCAGTAACAGTCTGCAGGTTCTGCTGAGACGGGGACCAGGAGCGGATCTGGTCTGGAGTCAGTCCCCCTTCACTCTCTGATCCTGCGTGACCTCCTGCAGCAGCTGGAGACGCTCCACAGCGAGCTACAGGTCACAGACTGCAGCAGCGTCGCACTGGATGTGTGGCGGCTGCAGAACGTCTTGGTTTTCATTTGGGCACATTGACGTGTTAGAGCGACACACCGGCTGCGTCACGTGATCTAGAGATTTGGTGTCTCGCCTATTTTTCCAGAGTGACGCCTCTCCCAGATGATGTCATAGTGACATCACACCAGCAACATTAAAACAGACTCCTTCCACATGTTTCTATGTCTAGTCTGAGTCTGAATATGAAACAGATACAAATAAAAATATATTTTTGACCCGTTGTAGCAGCTGCTTGTGGAGACAGAAACATTTTACTAACGTTTTCTGTCAAAAATAAATGAATTAATAATGAAAAGAAATCCAACATTCAGTCACTGTGAACTGTGTAGAGACAGAGCTGCAGCAGCACAGACACAGTGTGAGTCAACTTTTATTATTATAAAGATTGTGTCATTTCTTCAAAAGTGTTTTTCCTCCTTTAATTCACATTTTGAAACTTTGCTAAAATCTTATTTTAAAGAAACATGTTTAATACACCTACAATTATTTTAATGAGAGAAATGATGAAACCTTTGGTGTAATATCTGTAGTTATGTGTTATTGTCTCAGATTTTACAGGTTTTCAGAGTAAATGCCTCAGACCTGCTGCTGATGCCTGCAGCCTGACATCAGAGTGAAGTGACTGCATGAACTCTGCTGGGATATTTCTGTGAGCAGGATGTGATCATTGTGCAAACACCTCACATGTAAAACCTAAGATTACATCAGAGGAACACACTGGGGTTTCCCTCCCTTCACTCCATCTCTCCTCCATCACACTCTTCTTCTTCTTCTTGTCTCTCTGCTGATGAACCAACATCCTCTGCAGGTCGGACTCTGTGTCCTCTGACTCAACGCAGTGTTTTCATCACTTGTGAAAGTCTCACACTGACTCCTCCTCCTCCTGGTATCTGACCACGTTACTCCACCAGACCCACACATATCATCTCTCCTCATCACATCCAGATCTCCAGCTTCTCCTCCTTCTATCTCCAGGACCACCACCAGTGTCTCCACCCCGGGGGGGGGGGGTTCTAATCTGTTGCACAGCCACGCCCCCTTTTTCACAGATGATGACATCACGATGGCGTGTAATCACAGTCACATCTCCCACTCTTCCTCTCTTGTTTTGCACATGGCAGTAAAATTGATTGAATGATTGAAACATATTTTGACTCGTTGTAGCAGCTGCACGAGGAGACGGAGAAATCCAACATTCAGTAACTGTGAACTGTGTGGACACAGCTGCAGCTGAGCGGATGAGCTGGATGTTTGTCTGATACAGATTCTCTGTTTATGAAGTCAGTCCAACATCTGATCATGTGACCATATTGATTGATCTATGTAAACTGGTCACCGTAGGAACAGAGGTTACATCGCCTTCGAAGCGATAACATAAAAAGACTTAACTGAGCACGTGCACCACAGGTACGTAAACAAACAGCGGCACACCTGCGACAGAAAGACCAACCTCCATGTTTTTGGATGTCATGTGACTTAAATGCAGAAAAAAGGTGTTTCCATTTCACTTTTGTTTTGTTCATGTGAACGTTTATAATTTTTTGCCACATTTGAGTTTTCATGTTTAACGACTTGTTTTTGAGATTTTTACATCTCATTAAAGGGATAATTCTGGTTACTTGACGTGGGCTTGTATGAGGTAGCGCACTGTATGACGCCGCTTTCTGAGTCTCTCAGCTGACCTGCGGCGGCGGCGTCATACAGTGCGCTCTGGAGGTGCTCTTGTGCGTAGGAACACGGTACTTCAGCAGTTGAAAAAACGTAGGGCCAAAGGAAAGAGCTGTTTTCACCGGAAGATAAAGATGAAAATCTTCTACATGAAGCTTCATTCAAACAGATGTTGGATTGTTTCAGTGGGTGTTCAGGTGTTTTCTGCTGGCCCCGCCCACAGCAGCTCATCACTGTGCTAGTGTACCGGTCCTCCTGCTGCTCTCAACTGAATCTACTGCAGGAAACACACCGACTATACTCGACCACCTCACACCCCCACGTCTCATAGCTTTAAGCAGGTTCGTGGAAACGCAGCTTCTGTTGGTTTGAGTCTGAACATGAGATTTATTTGATCTTTTATTGGACAAACATTTTAAATAATTCAGTCGCTCCAGAAAATCCCAGTGTTGCGATCGCAATAATGAAATTCAACCAATCCCTGTGAATTCTCCGTAACCTTGCAGTTTTTGTCCGATCACTGCAACTTCTCCGCAAATTTGACCAATCATCCAACACATTGATGATGTCATCAAACTCACTTCCTTGTTTCTGGTGTTGAAGCTGCAGATGTGTGACAAGTATGACAACGCTCCATTACATCAGATAGATTATATACAATATAGAGATACATTATAAATGGATAAATAGATGAGGTCATTATAAAGATCTACCTGTGAAGACTGGGTCATCACCTGCACTCACCTGGATTTATTCTCACTGGAACAAGTTGCCTTCCATTTTTATTTGTAATTAATTATAAATACAAAACAAAAAGAGACCATTTTTGCAACTTTTATTTTCTCCCACAGTTCCATTGCAAAAACATCGAGACACATCGAGACACATCGAGAAACATCACAGCTGTTAAGAAAAGCTGCAGTGAAATCAGATGTTTTCATACAGGTCCAGCAGCGACATGGTCACTGAGGACGACGCCGCATCGACAGGAAACAACATCAACCCTGAAATGTAACAGTTGACCTTGTGGGGAGGGGACCTACTTTATGTCCCCTCACATTCAGACTGCTGCAGCTTGAGCTGATCTGGAGTCAGTTAGTCCCATGAGACATGATGTCTTCACAGAGACAGAGGAAACGTCCTGAGACAGTCTCTCTTATATCCTGTATCTCATGGTGTTGCAGCTCAAACCACAGACTCCATCTTACTAACGCTGCCTCATCCCATCATGTCTGTCATCATGTCCACTGCTGCACTTTATTCCCAGAATGCATTCTGATTCAGTCTGACAGGTTTGAGTTTAACATCAACTGAAGAAGAAACTGATAAACTGCAGATAAAGTGAGGATGTGGGTAGATACTGAGGTGTGTGTGTGTGTGTGTGTGTGTGTGTGTGTGTGTGTGTGTGAGGTAACTGTCCTGCTGTGGTTCGTTCTGTTCCTTCGTCATCTCTTGGTACCAGCTGCCTCTCTTTCCCGTCACTCACACTTCCTCCTCTCCTTCCTGCTTCCTTCCCGTAAGTTTCCCCTTTTCTACACCCCCACCCACACACACACACCCACACACACACACACACACACACACACACACACCCATCTGTCTCCACACACTCCAGGAACATGAGGTTCCTGGAAATAATAATCACAGGCTATAAATAAACTTTATAACATTCAAACACATTTCGTGTTTTAATCTTTTTTCTTTAATTTTTTTTGGCATAAAAAACAATGAAGAGACAGAAACTGTTGATCTGTTGCTTCTGTGTTACTATATTATATTATATTATATTATATTATATTATATTATATTATATCATTATAATTATGTAACTTGTATTTTCACGTGAAGATTTTAAACAGTTTAAAATATGGATGAAAAAAAGATATCGATTATATTTGATTCCCTGTTACGTTTTACAAAACCTGGATGAACCATCTCAGCCGTTGTGCTGAGGTTTGAGTGGTGCTGCTGTGGACGCCACGCCACGCCACGCCACGCCACGCCACGCCACGCCACGCCACGCCACGCCACGCCACGCCACGCCACGCCACGCCACGCCACGCCACCTGTTCATGAGCTGGAAACAAACATGGAGGGGGGTCTGAAGAGAAGCTGCCTCTACACTTCATCTCTAACAGAAGAAGAAGAGCAGAGAGAAGCTCCTCTTCTTCTTCTTCTTCTTCTTCTTCTGTATGGATGTCACCATTTGGATTTGATTCCTAGTGCACAGGATACGCAGACGACGATCCACTGAGCATGTGTGGAACACGTCCTCCAAGTGGAGAATAAATAAAAACAACAAGATGTCTTTAGGCTCCACATCTGTCCACATCTGTCCACATCTGTCCACACCAGAACAGAGATTTAGGAGATCCTTTGTTGATCCTCTGCCAGAGGAAGTCGACTCATTTGATTATTATTTTAATTATAATTTATTATTAAATGTTTTTATTATTATCATCAATGAGCTACTGGACTCATGAATTTCCTCTAGGGGATAAATAAAGTATCTATCTATCCACATCTGTCCACATCTGTCCACAGGTGTCTGTACATGTCCACACGCCAAAACATAAAAAAACAAGTAAAACAAGTTGATTTAAAAAAGAATATTTAATATCTTATACTTTAATGGAGAGAAATATCAGAAGTGATTTATTCTTATGTATTTAATGGTCGGAGTGTTTCTTCTTCCATTCACCTCTGTTTCCATGAGACGTCACTGAGTCTCAGAGCTGAACATGGATCTGTATCAAGAAGTGTGTGTCTGTGTGTGTGTGTGTGTGTGTGTGTGTGTGTGTGTGTGTGTGTGTGTGTGTGTGTGTGTGTGTGTGTGTGTGTGTGTGTGTGTGAGTGTGTGAGAGAGAGAGAGTGTGTTGAGATGATGTAAACCAATGTGTGAGTCAGCCCCGCTCAGCTCGGTGTGGCATGCTGGAATACGCCCATCACTGTTAAAGGGTCAGGACGCCGCGTCCAGCTCGTTGCTCAACATCAAACCGCTCACGAGCGACGAGGGACAGCGTCCCGTGAGAAACTCATAGACGTCCTTTGAAAGAGGCAACCACAACGTCTGATGCAACCTCCACAGACCGCTTCCCGCCACTGCGAGAAAAAATCCACACACTGACTGTGACGTCCTCAAACTCAGACCTGGTCCTGGTTCATGGACTGGTCTACCTGCTCACTGTGACCTCAGCAGTCACATGACTCGTCGCAGCTGATGGTCAAACTCGTCTCAGCTCATGACTTCTGTTTCTTCACAGAATTAAAGTTAAAGATGTCATCACCTGCGTCACAGTTGAAGTCGTCATAGTAACCATGAACCTCCACCTGATACCTTCACACCTGGTCAGTCCAGTCCAGACAGGTTAGAGGACCACAGTCACAGGTCTCAGATAGGTTTTCTGACAAAGTACTGATTTGAAACTGGGTGTGGTTCACAGTATTTGCCTCCTCCTCCTCCTCTTGTTGCCCCCCCCCCCCCATGTGGGATTTAGTGATTTACAATAATTAACAATTAAACTGTGAGGACTGACAGAGACAGAACATATGTTTTCTCAGCAGTGTGTGTGTGTGTGTGTGTGTGTGTGTGTGTGTGTGTGTGTGTGTGTTGGTCTCAGACCAACAACAATGGATCATTTCTTGTGTTCACACATTAATATCTGACCTGAGATCTGTCATGTTCTCTCAGTCTGATCAGAGATAAAAACCAAATGTACAGTTTGTCCTGAGGGAGGCGCTACAGCCAAGATCACGTCAGATGGTTGATCCTCAGAGGAGCAGGAGTCAGGACATTTGACATCTTCTACTTTAATTATTTGATTAAACACTGAATGAGTCTTAAATCTCTCACACTCAACTTGTTCAAACAAGTGAGGGATGTCACAGTGCATTGTGGGTAATCCTCAGGGGAGCAGGAATGTGATCAGGAAATTGAATGGAAATATGAGGAGAGGTTTTGACTGCTTGCTGTGTTGAAGTGGAGATTTAAACTGAGTGAATGATCAGGGTTGATCCTCAGAGGAGCAGGAGCAGCTGCAGTCAGCTGCCTGCGAACCTGAACAGTAGTTCTGTGGTTCAGAAACATGTCGGAACATTTTGGGGTCAGAGCTCCAACTGTTTCCTCTCACTCTGCTGCTGCTGTGGATAAATGACAGTCATTAGCTTCATGTCAGCGTCTGAACGGAGTCCAGAGGGGAGGCTACTCAGACGACGCTCCCCCACATCACATTCCTCACAGTGGGGCTGTTTGTCTTCAGCAGCCCAGCGAGCGTCATCCTGACCCGTCCTCTGATAGCAGCGCTCCAGTCTGGACTCTCCTCCGTCAGTCTCAATCTGTCCTTCTCCTTTAACATTTACTTTGAAGAGTCTTTTACACTTGGTTTCCTCCTGTGGTGAGAGCCGTGACTCACCATTCAAACAATTTCTTCAGCTGATCCATTATTTTCTGTGCAAACATAAATCCAATCAGCTGATGATGACGATCCACCTCCATGTTTGGTTTTATTCTGAAGTCCCATTTGATCATGTGTGTGTGTGCTCATAACGCCAATATTAAGAATCTGTCGCTGAAACAACTTTTCTGTTTATTAAATGTCATTTTTTCTTCTTTGAGCAGCACAGTTCATGTTCCAGTCATCGTCCTGAAGCAGAGTCATCCACTGCGACACTCCCACTCCCTCACTGCAACATATCCTGCAGATTTTACTCCGTTCATCAGCTCACTGTTTTCATACTGCAACATTCACCTGAAAGCTGCTGTTCACACAGACACACCTGCACCCAGCTCCTCATCAGTCTGCTGCTCATCTCTTCTTCTACGTTTCCTCCTGCGTTCCTCGACTCCAGAGTCTTCAGCCTCTCAAACACACTTTCAGAAACGCTACTGGACCCGTTTTATTTTGAAAACACTGGGGTTGTGTTTAATTTTGGAAACTCTGGGGTGTGGTTTTATTTTGAAACCTCTGGCATTACATTTTATTTTGATATATATTAAAGATCCCTGATACTGAATCTGGACCCAGTTGCACAAAACACCTTAAGTTTTCTACTCAAGTACGAAACTTAAAGTTTAATTCCGCCACACTTTAAGGGTGTTTCACAGAATGTTTTTCCTTTATTAAGGAAAAACATTGAGGGATTTACAGCAGTGAAATTTTACGTCAGTAAACTACTGTTTCCATGGGAACAGTTGATTTGCTGCCATTAGCACTTGTGATAGGCCGAGAACTGGAACATTAAAGACACTGTTATGTCATCCTCCTGTTGTTTTGTTTTGGCGGGAACTTCACCAGGTGAACTTTAGCCACTAAGGTCTTTTGTGCAACAATTCAACTGACTTGAAGTGACTCCTGAAGACTTGAAAAAAAAACCTTAAATACTAAAGGTTTCCTTAAAATGTTCATTTAAGGATGAAACTGGCCCCTGATCTTTAAAACAGCAGAACGTTCCTTTAACCTGTGTGTGTGTGTGTGTGTGTGTGTGTGTGTGTGTGTGTGTGTGTGTGTGTGTGTGTGTGTGTGTGTGTCTGTGGTCTTTGTGGACGTTGTTGTGAAACTGGACCAAAGTTGAGTGAATCTCTGCAGAGAGAAACTACAATGACTTTATTCAGGAAATGCCAGCTCTCTCTCTCTCTCTCTCTCTCTCTCTCTCTCTCTCTCTCTCTCTCTCCTCGGGGTGCCAGCGCCGGGCGTTGCTGCCCAGATGCTGACACAGAACTCTGAGACACACGGGAGACAGAAATATTCACTACACCGCAATTACCCCGACGAGGGCGAGCCACACACACACACACACACACACACACACACACACACACACACACACACACACACACACACATCCTCCTGGAGGTGCCAGGTGAGAGGAGACACAGTGACGTCCTGCTGCAGAGGTGTGTCTCACCTGTCAGGTGTGACTGAAACAAACAGGAGAACTGATCTGAGAGCTGCTGAAGATCAACCAACCAGAAGAAGAAGAAGAAGAAACCTGGGGAATGGAGTGCAGAGACACCACAGTGCTGCCATGGCGACAAACCAAAAAACCTTAAATACCATAAATAAAATTAAAATCCTGAAGCCGTGCTAAGATTCCACCAATGGACATGACCATGTTTAGGCTCCGCCTCCTGCAGGACTGTCAGTTCAAACAATGAACAGCTGAGAAGGACGTGTGGAGGGAGAGAAGAAGAGGAGAGGAGGAGGAAGACTCTTGAGAGGAAGACGCTGGAATCTGAAGAGGTTTCTGAAGCTGGGGGGGGGGGGTCGAGGAGATAGGGAGGCAGAGGGAGCAGTGAAGGAGGTGAAGGAGGTGCAGAGGAAACAGTCTCCATGTTGTTGCTCAGTGTTCTTCTTCTTCTTCTTCTTCTGTGGTTCCTTCCTGTAATAAGAACAACTCTGATGATGAATCTGAGTCTAAACAATAAACCTTTTGTTTTCATGTGAGTAGCTTTAGCATTAGCATTAGCATTAGCCCTGTTAGCTCTAATGGTGACCGTCACTGTTGCCACACTGACTGTTGATGAATCTGGTTCATGTTCCTCTGATTCTCCTGCAGCGCCACCATCAGGTCAGTCAGGCTCCACACTTTTATTTCATTCATTCATTTGAATCAGTGACAAGAGGACGAGGCAGGACAGGTGAAGACAGGTCAGGTGTCCTGTGGCGTCTTCAGTGTCTCACATGAGTCTTCCTCTGAAGACCAGACCCTGTCTCAGAGTCTCAGAGGAGGAGACGACTTCACTCTGTCCTCAAAACTTTGTCTGAGAGAAAAGAACACAACCTTTAACTAAAACTGTTGCTTTACACTGATCCTGGTCTTTTTTAAACTGGTCAGGACTCTCCAGGACTCTCCAGGACTCTCTGTGACTCTCCAGGACTCTCTGTGACTCTCCAGGACTCTCTGTGACTCTCCAGGACTCTCTGTGACTCTCCAGGACTCTCTGTGACTCTCCAGGACTCTCCAGGACTCTCTGTGACTCTCTGTGACTCTCCAGGACTCTCCGGGACTCTCCAGGACTCTCTGTGACTCTCCAGGACTCTCCAGGACTCTCTGTGACTCTCCAGGACTCTCCAGGACTCTCTGTGACTCTCTGTGACTCTCCAGGACTCTCCGGGACTCCTCAGGACTCTGCGGTCCACCGCGGGCTCAAACCTGCGGCGCCTCGCTGCAGCTGGTTCACACGCAGCAGAGGAGTGATGTTGTTTTGAAGTGAGGGAGGAGAGAGTGACGGAGGAGGGACAGATGGAGACAGATGGAGACAGCTGGGACGAGGAGCTGACGGCTCGGCTCGCCACAAATCACCAACTATTTACACGGCCTCCAAAACAAACCAGAAAAGAACTTCCCCGAAGTCCAAGTGCAGGACAAACCTCCTCTTAAGTGTCCGCAGCAGGAAAACAAAGGCCTGTGTTTACTGGACGGACAAACACAGACGGACGCGGTCTCCTCGTTAAACAAAGACTTAAAGACGGAGACGGACGAGGCCTGAGACGGATGATGCAGCTCTCAACGCCGTCTGGAAACTTTCTCCTCAGAACTGGAATTAAAAACCTTCAGCTCTCTCTGTTTGTCTCTGAACGTCTCAGACTGAGGACACGTCTCAGGGACTTCTTTAGGTTCAGGAGGACAAACCTTTCTCAGAGTTTAATTCAGAGATTTCAGGTGAAACAAACTGAATTAAAGGTAAAAGACAAAACACCACAAGTCAAGATTTCCTTAAAATACAAACAGTTGCACGAAACACCCTTTTCCTTAATGTTCCCTTAAAGTGTTCACTGAAGTATTTAAGATTTTCCCTTATCTTAGTCTTATATTTAAGGAATCACTTAAAGTCAGTTGAACCGTTGCACAAAAGACCTTAGAGACCAAAGTCAGTTCTCTGTCTCTGACACGGAGCCTCGTACTGTGTCCTGCAGTCGTCAGGAGGGAGCAGCCTGATAATGAATCTGTCAAATTCAAATATTTAATAAATAATTCATTGATTAATTAATTATTAATTTACTCGTTTTAAAATCATATGTCTTCTTTATATTTCTGTGTTTGAATCACAAAACTTTCTCTGTCTCTGCTGAAGAGTTTCCTGTTCCTGAATCCAAAGGGGGGGAGGGGGGGGGGGGTCCTGAACACCTGGTTAATTGGAGACTTAATTATCAGCAGGTGTGAGTCAGACTGGACGTTTTTACACATGGACTCATCTCAGCACAGCAGCTCAGTCTGACTGAAAAAACATTTGAAAGAGATGAAAATCTATTTTTCCATGAACGACAGATTCACACGAGGATTTCATGTGACACATCAGTGTTTGTGGATTTACGTCTTTGTCGTCACGGACACAGAAACATAAATACAACAGGTGGAAGTGAAGTTTCCCCATTAACACAAACAGTGAAGATGAAATCACAGTCTGTTGTTTCCTCTGGTTTGTGTGTTTGTTTGTGTGTTTGTTTGTTTGTTTGTTTGTTTGTGTGTGTGTGTGTTTGTTTGTTTGTTTGTTTGTGTGTTTGTTTGTTTGTTTGTGTGTTTGTGTGTTTGTTTGTGTGTTTGTGTGTTTGTGTGTTTGTGTGTGTGTTTGTTTGTGTGTTTGTGTGTTTGTTTGTGTGTTTGTGTGTTTGTTTGTGTTTGTTTGTGTGTGTGTTTGTTTGTGTGTTTGTGTGTTTGTTTGTTTGTGTGTTTGTTTGTGTGTTTGTTTGTTTGTGTGTGTGTGTTTGTTTGTGTGTTTGTGTTTGTTTGTGTGTGTGTTTGTGTTTGTTTGTTTGTGTGTTTGTTTGTTTGTGTGTTTGTTTGTGTGATTGTTTGTTTGTGTATTTGTTTGTGTGTTTGTTTGTTTGTTTGTTTGTGTGTTTGTTTGTGTGTTTGTTTGTTTGTTTGTTTGTTTGTTTGTTTGTGTGTTTGTGTTTGTTTGTGTGTGTGTTTGTGTGTTTGTTTGTGTGTTTGTGTGTTTGTGTGTTTGTTTGTTTGTGTGTTTGTTTGTGTGTTTGTTTGTTTGTGTGTTTGTTTGTGTGTTTGTGTTTGTTTGTGTGTTTGTGTTTGTTTGTGTGTGTGTTTGTGTGTTTGTTTGTGTGTTTGTGTGTTTGTTTGTGTGTTTGTTTGTGTGTTTGTTTGTGTGTTTGTGTGTTTGTGTGTTTGTTTGTTTGTTTGTGTGTTTGTGTGTTTGTTTGTGTGTTTGTTTGTGTGTTTGTTTGTTTGTTGCTCTAATAAAGAAAAAAGGCTTTTCTTCTCTTGTATTTGTGGATGTAAAAGTGAATGAAATGAGACGTTTTGCTTGTTGCTCATTGAGCCGTGAGAAGATGGATGTTTGAGACTTTGGAGAATGTGCATCGCTGCAGGTTTTCTTCTTCTGCTTTTTCTACTTCAAGCCGTGAGTCAGTGAGAAAACGATGACTGAGACCTCGGTCCGTTTAAACACTAGTCACAGAAATGATGAGTTCAGCAGAAACATAACAGACCGCCACAGAGCAGCAACACACACACAGAAGTGTGAAGGTCAGAGGTCACTGCAGATTCTGTCTGAGGACTGTGTCGTATAAACTCCTCAGTGTCACATCTGAGACGTTTTCATGAACACCTCTTCACCCTGTAGCAGTCTGTACTTCCTGAAACACACTTCCTGTTTCAGCCAGAACAACTAGAACTTACCTGTCCGGTTTTATTACATCACATCTGTCAGGTCACAGGTGATGTTTCAATCCTTAAAGCTCCATCCAGTCTAAAGGCTCTGGGCCTCCTCTCTTCTGATATAGGATAGAAATAAACCACAGAAGAAGAAGAAAATATGCAGGTCATGTAAAACTACAACGGAAAGGTGTCCAGGTGTGTTGGCCCTCCCTCCTCTGTGGCTCTCAGCTCTGAGCTCATTGGTTCCTACTCCTGACATGTGGTTTCATTATAAAACGTGTGATGACAAACAGGAAGAGCTTTAACTCACCTTGAATGTGACTCAGCTCAACTCGTTAGTCCAGGTTTGATTCATCAGATTTCATGTGAAAATGAAAAACAGAATCAGCTGTTGAGTCACATGACGAACGTCAGACTGACGAGTTCAGCTCGGAGTCAGTGCGTCAACATGTGCAGCTGCTGAGCGAGTGAACAGGTCAGAGGTCAGAGTGAACCTTTGTCCTGGTTGTGCTATGTTTTCATTGTTATGACAAGAAACAGCTGATCCTCACATGAATGTAAACATGGAGGTCGCACACAGACCACATCGGGGACCAGGTTCAGATCAGCTGATCGGAGACGTTTAGTATCAACGTCTCTGCAAGTTCATCTATAAAACGTTTCTCTTTCTCACCTGGACGCACCTGCAGGATTCATGACATCACAGCCGGTCTGGAGCCAATCAGGCTTATATTTTGTCTTTGTGTGTCTTTGGTCTCAGGTCTCCCTCACACTGATTGGTTGATTGCTCTGATCTGTAACACCTGTCCCAGGTGGTCAGGTGGACCCCTCAGATTTACCTACTGTCCCTTTGGAGGGGCCCGGGCCCCAGGTTGGGAACCAGTGGACTGAACTATCTGAGTGTCTGAGACGTAGTTAAAGCAGCTACAACAGTTTTCTTCTTCTGTACTTTTACTGAAGGAGGAGTGCAAGTGGAGGACCTGGACTGGACCAGGTCGTCACTGTTGGTATGGTTCTTCTTCTATGAAAAGTAAAAATGGCTGCAGAGTTTGTTGAAGTGCTGCTTATGTAAGATGGTGTGGAGATGCTGCGTGTGTGTGTGTGTGTCTGTGTGCGTGTGCGTGCGTGCGTGTGTGCGTGTGTGTGTGTGTGTGTGTGTGTGTGTGTGTGTGTGTGTGTGTGCGTGTCACCACTGAAAAGAGGAAGTGTGTTGTGCTGTTGTTCAGCTCCTGCAGGGCCCACATGCTTCCTGTGGCCATCCACGCTGCAGGGGGAGGAGAGGGGAGGGGGGGGGGGGGGTCTGTGGGGGTGTCTGTGGTTCCCATCATCCTCGGCTCCTATCAGCCCTTACAACGCTCCCCCCCCCCCCACAGCAGGTCTGGCTGTTACACCAGCGAGCAGCCGTGGCCCACCGCAGCTTAAATAACAGTGCCGGCTCTGATCTGAGGTCAGATCTAATCTGTGAGCACATCTGCAGCAACACAGCTCCTGATGTCCATTAATACTCTGTGTGTGTGTGTGTGTGTGTGTGTGTGTGTGCTGCGGCAGTTGGCCGTTACTCATTGGGAAAGTGTTTTACCACTTGCAGCATCTTCCTCTGCGTGGAGAAGAAGAAGAAGAAGAGGAACAAGGAGAACGAGGAGGAGAGGAAGAAGAAGGAGAAGAAGGTGAAGAAAAAGAAGATGAAGAAAAGAAGGAGTAGAAGAGGAAGAAGAAGAGGAACAAAGAGAACAAGGCGAAGAAGAAGAAACCAACAGAGCGCCAGCTTCTCTCTTCTTGTTCAGAGGTGAAACTCACCTGTGACCATCTGTAGAGTCTCACCTGGCAGAGTTAGCTCCACCCCTTTGACATGCTTGAGGGTGTGGCCTCAAGCAGAAGTGGACTGCTTTCCATCCATACTTCCTCTTTTCCTCACTCCTCCGGCCCGTCACCTGGAAATGGATCCTGGTCCTTAGATACATCGAGGAGGAGACGAGGAGACGAGACGAGGAGACGAGAGACGAGAGACGAGGACATGAAACGAGGAAACGAGAGACGAGGAGACAAGAGATGAAGAGACAAGACGAGGAGATGAGACGAGGAAACGAGAGACGAGGAGATGAGACAAGGAGATGAGACAAGGAGACGAGAGATGAAGAGACAAGACGAGGGGATGAGACGAGGAAACGAGAGACAAGGAGACGAGACGAGGAGACGAGAGACGAGGAGATGAGAGAAGAAGAGACAAGACGAGGAGACGAGGAGATGAGACGAGGAAACGAGAGACAAGGAGACGAGACGAGGAGATTAGACGAGAGACAAGGAGACAAGACGAGGAGACAAGAGATGAGGAGATGAAACGAGGAAACTAGAGACGAGGAGACGAGACGAAGAGACGGGAGGCAAGGAGATGAGACGAGGAGATGAGAGACGAGGAGACGAGAGGCAAGGAGATGAGACGAGGAGATGAGAGACGAGGAGACGAGAGGTGAAGAGACAAGACGAGGAGATGAGACAAGGAAACGAGAAACGAGGAGACGAGACGAGGAGATGAGACAAGGAGACGAGAGATGAAGAGACAAGACGAGGAGATGAGACGAAGAGATGAGAGACGAGGAGATGAGACAAGGAGACGAGGAGATGAGAGAGGAAGAGACAAGACGAGGAGACGAGGAGATGAGACGAGGAAACAAGAGACGAGGAGACGAGAGACAAGGAGACGAGGAGATGAGACGAAAGACGAGGAGACGAGATGAGGAGACGAGACGAGGAGACGAGAGACGAGGAGATGACATTAGGAAACGAGAGACGAGGAGACGAGACGAGGAGACGGGAGATGAGGAAACGAGAGACGAGGAGACGAGACGAGGAGACGGGAGACAAGGAGATGAGACGAGGAGATGAGAGACGAGAAGACGAGAGATGAAGAGACAAGACGAGGAGATGAGATGAGGAAACGAGAGACGAGGAGACAAGAGACAAGGAGACGAGGAGATGAGACGAAAGACGAGGAGACGAGATGAGGAGACGAGACGAGGAGACGAGAGACGAGGAGATGAAATTAGGAAACGAGAGACGAGGAGACGAGACGAGGAGACGGGAGACGAGGAAACGAGAGATGAAGAGACAAGACGAGGAGATGAGATGAGGAAACGAGAGACAAGACGAGAGACGAGGAGATGAGACAAGGAGACGAGAGATGAAGAGACAAGACGAGGAGATGAGACAAGGAAACAAGAGACGAGATGAGGAGACGAGAGACGAGGGGATGAAACACGGAGACGAGGAGATGAGAGAGGAAGAGGCAAGACGAGGAGACGAGGAGATGAGGCGAGGAAACGAAAGACGAGGAGACGAGATGAGGAGACGAGGAGATGAGACAAGAGACGAGGAGACAAGACGAGGAGACGAGAGAGGAAGAGACAAGACGAGGAGACGAGAGATGAGGAGACGAGAGACGAGGAGATGAGACGAGGAAACGAGAGAAGAGGAGATGAGACGAGGAGACGGGAGACGAGGAGATGAGATGAGGAGACGAGAGACGAGGAGACGAGAGACGAGACGAGGAAACAAGAGATGAAGAGACAAGACGAGGAGACAAGGGGATGAGACGAGGAAACGAGAGACGAGGAGACGAGAGACAAGGAGACGAGGAGATGAGACGAGAGACAAGAGACGAGAGACGAGGAGACGAGACCAGAGAGGAAGAGACAAGACGAGGAGACGAAGAAACGAGAGACAAGGAGATGAGACGAGGAGACGAGAGATGAGGAGATGAGACGAGAGGGGAGAGACGAGGAGACGAGACGAGGAGACGAGAGAGGAAGAGACAAGACGAGGAGATGAGATGAGGAAACGTGAGACGAGGAGACGAGGAGATAAGACGAGAGATGAGGAGACGAGACGAGGAGACGAGAGAGGAAGAGACAAGACGAGGAGATGAGACGAGAGAGGAAGAGACAAGACGAGGAGACAAGGAGATGAGACGAGAGACGAGAGAGGAAGAGACAAGACGAGGAGACGAGGAAATGAGATGAGGAAACGAGAGAGGAAGAGACAAGACGAAGAGACAAGGGGATGAGACGAGGAAACGAGAGACGAGGAGACGAGAGACAAGGAGACGAGGAGATGAGACGAGAGACAAGAGACGAGAGACGAGGAGACGAGACGAGAGAGGAAGAGACAAGACGAGGAGACGAGGAAACGAGAGATGAGGAGATGAGACGAGAGGGGAGAGACGAGGAGACGAGACGAGGAGACGAGAGAGGAAGAGACAAGACGAGGAGATGAGACGAGGAAACGAGAGACGAGGAGACGAGGAGACGAGGAGATGAGACGAGAGATGAGGAGACGAGACGAGGAGACGAGAGAGGAAGAGACAAGACGAGGAGATGAGACGAGAGAGGAAGAGACAAGACGAGGAGATGAGACGAGAGAGGAAGAGACAAGACGAGGAGACAAGGAGATGAGACGAGAGACGAGGAGACGAGAGAGGAAGAGACAAGACGAGGAGATGAGGAAATGAGATGAGGAAACGAGAGAGGAAGAGACAAGACGAAGAGACAAGACGAGGAGACAAGACAAGGAGACAAGACGAGGAGACGAGACGAGGAGACGAAGAGACAGAGAGGGGGGGAAACACACACACACACACACACCACTACAAAAAG
>PVUN01001320.1:190776-226252 GCA_002994505.1 Seriola rivoliana | reverse complement strand
ATGCTATAGACGGATAAACAAATGTCATTAAGTATGTATGTTTATACTGCTTCATTAACTGTGCTAAAGTGAAAAGCTAACTGTGATTAGCACGCTAGCCATAACAGCATTTTTTCAGTGTAGAAGAAGCTAATTTTACTGTGTGTTGCTAGTATGTGTAAATGTTGTCAGCTGGTTTAAAGCTTAAACGAACTGATGAGAGGTAAATGAGTGAATGAGTGAAGTGAAAACTGTCTTGTACACACTTGTACACTTAGACAGAGAGGACCAGGAAACACATTGAGGAGCAGAAGTCTCCCGCGCAGCTATCGCTTGGTCTGGACGGTTGTCTCCAGCCTACCACTCATGGTTCCCATCGCCGGGCATCACCCAGTTCCTCATTGTTCACCATGTTCCAGATGACGACTCAGGGATTAGTGAGTAAATAGCTAACAACACTCACACACCACACACACACTCACACCCACTCACACAACACACTCACGACACACACAACACACAACTTCACACACACACTCACACACATCACTCACACACACACACTCAACACACACACACACACTCACACACCACTCACACACACACACACTCACAACACCCACACACACACTCACACACACACACACACTCACACACACACACACACACTCACACACACACTCACACACACACACACTCACACACACACACACACACACTCACACACTTCAGAGACTGAAGGTGATTGAAGTTGATGTCAGTGTCTCCACACTGGGATCAGTTTACTGACTGTTTCCTGCCAACAGCTGCTACAAACAGCATGAGGACTTTTATTCTGAAAACAGTTGAGGAGAGAAAAGTTAAACTTTTTATTTTAAAAGTTTCAGCAACAAAAACAAAAGAAATCCAGCCAGAGTCAAGAGTTTGACCTTTAACCAACCCAACAGGACAATGTACTGGAACTAGTCTGAGTGGAGGAGGTGATTGTAGTTTCATTCTGCTCCTCTCAGATACGACCATGACTTCTCCCACAGGCTGTTACTTAATAATTCTAATTATCTGATATATCAGCTGATATCATCTGTGAGGCTTTATGTTTCCTACACTGCAAAAAAAATCGTGAAAAAACGGTCAAATGACTGCCAGCAGTGGCTGCCAAACGAAAACCATAAAATTAAAGTAAAATAATTAAAATAAAGTGTAAAAACAATAAATTTACAGAAAGTTTCATTAATATTTCTACAGAGAAAAATTGTTATTTTACAGATTTCTCCTAATTTATTATGATCAAACTCCTTTAATAAAGTGAATCCGCTCAAGTTTCAGATTTTTCCTAAATTATTATGATCAAACACCATCAATAAAGTGACGCCACTAAAGTTTCTGCAGAGAAACTTTTTCCTAATAATAAAATTAAGTGTCAATCAATGAAATATTAACACAAGCTTAATATTGTAAAGTAAACCTTTTGTTTTGGAAGACAAAGTAAAAAATACTGTGTAAAACAGATTAAAATCATCTCAAACTTCAACTTGCAGTATTTGTGTCAACATTGAATCTATAAGTGTAAAGTAATGTTAAAACCTGTAGAAGCACAATCTAAATACAATATTTACTGATTCAGATTCAGATCAATTTTCTTACATTTCTCATAAAATATAATATACTGAAGAAATGCAAATTAAACTGTTAAGTCTCTGTATGTAGTCTTTCAACTAAAGTGGGGTTGGAAACTTAATTACAAATAACATACGCACCACTATTGACTTTATAACACTTTTATTTAATATATTCAGATGTAAATTTACAATATCAACCAATTATTCACAAATAGTTCTTCAGAGCCCCGGGATGATCTGAAGAACTAAAACTGGCATTTCTCCATTGGTCTATCTTGCCTGTTAAGGTTCCTATAATGAGGAGGTGATGATGTCACCTCTGAAAGAGGGGGGGCTGTGGAGCTGAGGGGGGTGGTCTGTTGTTTTTTAGCTTGTATCTTCCAATTCAGTTTTATCTTGTTTTCCACAGTATTCTCCATATAGTCCTGACAACATATGTGGACAAACATTATACTATCTTTTATGTCAGAATCCCAAATATACAGTGTATTAATAAGTCAAATCTAAACATACCACAAAGGTCAATGAATCTTTACCAGAAGTGACGGTGCAACGGAGCAGATGAAGAAAAATCCACCTTCAAACTGCCAGTAATCAGCTGGATCCTTCATCTGGGGAGAAAAGAAATAACAGCCTAAAGATGTTGTTTAATACTTTTATCATATATTATTATTATCATCCCCATATAAGATGTTTTACCCTCCTCTTCCCCTTTTAAAAATGAAGCAGAGTAACAGTTTACTCAGAGTACGTCACCTTTCATTAACAGCAGTGAGTGACCGTTTACGTGCTGACGTCACTGTAGTGTCTCATCGCCAGTCTCTGGAGTTTCTGTTTCCGGTAGAGTTTATTGCTGCTCTATCTGAACACAGTTAATGTTGTTGTTTTCTTCATTACAGTGACTAACTACCTGCTGTACATTTAAACTGACCAGTCTGCTCCAGCACCCACAGCTCTCTGCTGCTTATAGCGAGTTTCACTGATTCAGCATTTGTTTACATGCTGTTTAGAACTGATTGTTACTTTAGCTTAGCAGTTAGCTCTGGCTTCTCTCTCTCTCTTGCTCAATGTGTGTCTCGGACCAACAAATTAATTTGTTCATTAGAGTGTTGTGTTTTTGTAGCTTCAGAATATTGGATTGTGATGTTTATTACAACTTCAGCGATGTCTGCTGTCATGCTGTGGACACACAGCTCCGCTCGCTAACCGGAGCTACAAACAAGATAGCATGTTAGCTATTACTCACTAATCCCTGAGTCGTCATCTGGAACATGGTGAACAATGAGGAACTGGGTGATGCCCGGCGATGGGAACCATGAGTGGTAGGCTGGAGACAACAGTCCAGACCAAGCGATAGCTGCGCGGGAGACTTCTGCTCCTCAATGTGTTTCCTGGTCCTCTCTGTCTAAGTGTACAAGTGTGTACAAGACAGTTTCCTCAGTCACTTTACTCATTCTCTTCACTCATTTACCTCTCATCAGTTCGTTTAAGCTTTAAACCAGCTGACAACATTAACACAAACTAGCAACACACAGTAAAATTAGTTAGCGGTTAGCTTTTCACTTTAACACACGTTAATTACGCAGTATGAACATACATACTTAATGACATTTGTTTATCCGTCTATAGCATTATGTAATCCGAAATAAACTACATGAAAACAAACAACGTCACCAAAACAATAGAGTAAATGTTTTCTTACCTGGTATTTTTGCAGGATGTAAATTCACTTAACTTCTCTTAGGTGACCAAACAGATTCCGTCCGACCTTTCCTAATATTCCAGTTCTCCATTAAAACCCTACAACTCAAATTAGCTAATAAGAATTTGGCAGATTTAAAATGATCCAGGAAACAGAAGACCGAGTAGCAGTGCGGAGTACAGACACAGTTGATCAAAGTTAGCTCCAACATGTTGTTTGCCTGAAAATGTCTTGTTCTGCTTTCAGTTGTTCTCAAAGACACTCAGAGGAGTCAGCGGTTCAGTTTTTTCCGGTAAATACATTTTGTTTTAAGCTTATGTCTTTGCTAGCCAAGATTAGCATCCCTGTTAATATCACAGTTCAGGTAAAGATGCACCTTGCTAACCAAGCTAGCCAGCTAGTGCTAGCGTTAGCTGATAACTTAGCGATTGCTATGCTAACGGTACCTGGCCCCGCTGGGCTGATAACCTGTGTCAACCTGGGTTAGCCCGTGGAGGTGTTCAGTCAAAGCCCAATAAAAAGGTGAATTTAATCGACGTTAATCTAACGACGTTTGGTTTGTGTTTCTCCACATGTGACCCAGTTTAAGTGATCTGCGTTAGTGTAATGCGCAGCGTTAATGTTAGTTAATACATTGTCCATCGAGACGTCGTGATAGTTCAAGTTAAGATAACGTGACTTATACAAAATGTGTAGACAAATATTTGTCATATAGAAGATTGTTCATTTAATATTCCTTCAGTCCTCAACTGAAGCAGACATTCATGCACCTATCCTGACAGCTGATCGATATTTGTGATTAACTGTGATCCACCGCATCTTAACTCAAGTGTTTGTGTTTTATTGTCATTTGAAAGGTTTCCACACTGTGAAAACTGAGTGATCTGTGCCAACAGAAGGAGGACCTCATGGACAGAGCAGCCCATTTGTTTCCATTCATCTGGTTGTGGAGAAGGGAGACTGCATGGACATCCTTAGTTCTCTAATGTGCTGTGATGATGATGATGGTAGAAAACCTCTCCCAGTTCAGCTTCCTCTAATGAAATGACAGACTAACTGCTGATGAGTTAGTTTATTATTCTCTGTCTTCAGTATTCACAGGTTCAGTTTCTTACCTGCAACTTCATTCCTGCTGCTGTTGACAGGTGATGGTAACAACACTTTTAAGAACAGAATTTATAAATATTAAACTGTGATTAAGTGATGGATCATCTCTAGCACTGTCACCACCTCCACAAGTGAAAGTATTTACCAATTAACATCAACATGTTTTTTGATCCTTCATTGTCAGTGTTGTCAGACAACATTTAAACATTTCTAGTATTTATGTTGTTGATTAAAGCTAACATAGAAATAGTCACACAATGCTGTACGTGTTACTATTGTGAAGATTCATACCAGATGTTTCTATAAAAACCATCAACAAAGTTAAAGCAAGAGCTTCATAAATAACTTTACTGGACATTATAAACTACATTAACTTAAACATTCACAACACTGGAAACATGTATAAAAGAATAATAAGTGGATTAATTAAACACTGTAGTGTACAATTTACAATCAACTAACTATTTAAAATCAAAAAATAGTTGTGGATGAAGTTAAAGCTGAATTTCACTGTCATATGTAAGTTTGTTTAATAAAAAGAAGTAGTTGAATCAACAGCAACAGAATCTTTAGTAACAAGTATAATCATTATTCATCATGAGTCCTAATGTGTGAGACAGTTAATATTTATTTGTTCCAGTAACAATCTCCCTCTCAATAAGTGATGCTGTTGGAACAAAACACTGATATTAACTATAATGGCTGAGGACTATGAAATATGAACTGTAATGTTTTAAACTATTGACAGTTTGTTACAGCTACAGTGGAGTCCAGAAGTCATGTGATTGTATGTCTGACATGGGGCAGAGAGTGTAATACGACAGTGAGGGTGTAGGGAACAAGGAAGAGCACAGCTGATCAGACTGAACAATGTTATGGCCACAAGTGTTACATTAAAAAATACTATATTATCATATAAGACACTGTGTCTGTGTTTGGGAAGAGAAGATCTTCATGTGTGGACACTGCAGGTGGAGGTGGTGCAGGGCCTCCATCATTGCTGCAAGAGGTTGTAGGTGTCCCCAAAGATCCAGACCTTGGCTGGATGGAAAAAAACATTATAATAGAGAGAAATCATATCAATATCATATTGTAGAGTACAGAGAAAAAGACCAAAAAACAGCACTCTGATTAGATGATCACAGATATCTGAAAATACATTATTCCCTCAGCTTAGTTGTAATAAACAGTCTGCTGAACCGTTTTACATGAAATAACAATAGAATAGAAACTAATACTCAGTTTGGTGTCATTGTGCAGGTGCACATGTCATGATGGTTCTCAGCTCTCAGTGATGTTCTTTATTCTGACAGAGACAGAATCATTCCAACAGATGTTTTGACTCCTGTCATCAATAATGAAATGAACTAGAGCTGAAAACTAGCCGACTAACACTGAACCAAACTTAATATGAAACCAACATGGCTGCAATAAACTGAAACCTGGCTCTGTGAGCAGTCCACAGTCAGTAACTGAAATACTTGGTGAATAAAATTTCCCAGGCTGCTGTATCTTCTTTGCTTGCAGAAATCAACTGCCTGGTACTGGATGTGAGTCCCACAGTGTCGGAGGTTTTATTTTCTCAGCAAAGTGGTTCCACAAGGGTTTATATCTTGATGCTTCATGTGAACAGTGCAACATCTACTGGCCTGAATTCAAAATGGGTAAATACAAACATTTGTACATCACAAATTGAATGTAAGTATAAGGTAAAGCATGATTGTATTTTATATTCCAAGCATAGATTTATATACTGTAAAAGCAAATCAAAATGTTTTGTATGTATCAAATGTCATTATCAGTCAAGTTAAGCTAAATGTCTTTGTTTAAACAAAGTGTCAAAACTTTAAGTTGGTTTGCAATGTGGGCAAAGAACATGTAGCTTTACTTTTAAATGTCAGTTTTGGTGGTTGTGCTGTAAAGGTGCAATATAAGATGTGGCCAGAACTTTAGTTTAAAATGTTCAAACAATGAATTAACTCTATCAACAGTGTGTGAAGCAGCCACAGTGATGTCATGATCAAGATCTCCATCTGTTGTATTTCAGTCATCTACTGAAATGCGCATGTGCACCAGCCAGCCCCGACCTGTCCTGTGTTGTAATACCACTTTGTGACACTAGACGCTGTGTGAGTCAGCGGAGCGTCAAGTCTGCTCTCAGTCCCACGAAGAAGAACAACTTCCGGCAGCGCTGAACCTCCTAAAAGACAATATTCATCTGCATCCCGAAGGACCGCTCCCGACAAGAAACCACGTTCAACGGCAAAGAAAAGAAGCGACACGAGTAAATCTCGATGTGGCTTTCCACCGCTGGAGATGGCTCCTGAGAGGAAAGAGATGCGGTTTGATGCCGAGCTCGCAACTTTCCTGTTAGCCTGGTGAGTAGCATCAATGCTAGCTCTTAGCTAAAAGTATAATCAGTGCAACGACCGACAAACATTTCAGATGGTGATATTGACGTTGTCGACAGACGTTTTAGCGGTTAGTAGGACTGTGTCTGTTGCTCTCGGCTGTTGTACAGCTGGTGACGTCAGTAACTTTAGGCTCATTTTGTAACTGATGACTGTAACTTGAGATTGTATGGACCCAGTAGACCGAGTGAACACACGTCGATCGGTTCACCATGTTGTAACCACTTTACATTCCTGTTAGGAGATCAGCCATGATTGAAAGTGCACTAGGTCTTTACATTTCTCAGGAGATTTCAGCATCCCTCTGTCTTTATCAGGACCTGAGCCAGTACAGATGCAATACCGCCTCCACCTGTCTCACCAACGGCAGAGAGTCCAGACAGTGAGGAGGGTCTAGGTGAGTAACATGCTATCATTCACTTTTAAAAGTTAGACTTGTCTATACCACTGATTTAAATCAGACCCACAGTGTATACATGTTCATACTGCTGATTCTTAAAGGGGACATATTATGCAAAATGCACTTTTCCATGGTTTTCTATCAGTAATATGTGTCCCCAGCCTGTCTACAAACCCCCCAAACATGAGAAAAGTCCATCCTCTCTGTCTTTTGCTTGCGCCACCTTTCAGATAATGTGTGCTCACACAGGCCAATTGGAGATTTTCCCTTGATGTCGTGATGAAGGGAAATAACACCTCCCCCCAGGTGGGTGACACTCCCCGAGCTAGGTGTGTGTTCCGCATGCCTTATGATGGTCGTTTTAACGTTTATATCATGTTTACAGATACAGTGCCTATCTATATGAATATCTATATAAGCGCAGAGTTACAGGGAATATGTGAAAGGGGATAGTCTATAATACTCATTTCTTGCATTTTGCACATATAGTGAGCTATTTGCAGCATTTACAAGCTACTGACAACCCAATTTACACATAATTGAGTGTATTTGTTGTTATCATTTTTGCACTGCTTGCAGCTTTTTCCATAACTACACATTTGAGGAGATGTTGGTGTAACCTCTGTTTCCTCTGTTCAGTTCAGCACATCAAGTGCATCTATACAGCTTCCTGCAACAAGGGATGTTGCATGCCAGACTGACCCACTGTAGGCACACAGTTATCCTTGAAGACTCTTCAGCCTCACATCAGAAGTACAGGTCTGTAGCGTCTGAAGTGCATCTACTTTTGATAAACCTAACAGTCATTTATCAGTCTTGGAATGCTGTGCAGGTAAATGAAGCTGTGGTTACTTAGAACTTGTGAGAGTGTGTAGGCTAAGGTTTCTGTCAACATTAACATCTTTGATTTTCTCTTTACTGTACCTGCAGACTCTACCTGGCTGCCATGTACTACAATGAAAATGCTGACCGACCACAAGCCCAAACAAAAGAAGGTGAACCACTGTTCAAGGTCCACTTTCCAAAGGCCATGAAGGGAGAATGCAGAGCTACACCAGTTAAGACTGAGCCGACGTTCTATAAGTGTTATATTATTTTATTTTTCAACCAAAAAATGTTTTGTACACATTGTATTAAGTATTGCACGTATAATATTATGACAGTTCCACCAACAACAAAATACAGTAAAGAAAATGTCAGGAGGTAGTTAGAAACAAAATGTCAGGAGGTAGTTAGAAACAAAATGTCAGGAGGTAGTTAGAAACAGACTTTCAGTCATTGTTTTATAAAAAAACAACAAAAAAATAAAAAATGTAAACAAAATCTTTTGTGTTTTATCAAACAGGGAATGTGCTGGACCTCATGTTTGAAAATGTCTTTTTTGACCTGGGACCATACACAGAAGCTGCTTTGGCCATCCCCATCCCAGAGGACCTCACTGCACAGTTCAAGCGGCCTGAGAAGGAGGAGGTCATTTACACTATGTGTCCTGGTTCTATCATGGGGCAGTCTAAAACCCACGTACTGGCCTGTGGCGTCAGGAAACACGGCATGGATGCGTAGGACCAGGCAGGCTGGAATGACGACCCAGATTCTGCGACCGAGTAAGCCCCAGCACCAGCTCATAAAGCTCCTATAGGCGAGATACCTGTACTGACTACAGGGCTGATAGCGCTCCGGCACCACGCCGGATTTCCAGCGTACCGAGGTGTTTGCAAAAAAAAAAAAAATCAGGTTCGCGTGATCTGACAATTCCCAAGATCCGAGAGGTGCTTTCACTCTAAACCACACCTGTAGGCATAGCCTACTTAAGCCAATCGGTAATAGGGGAGGGGGTGGTCTTGGGTTTTGGCCAATCAGATTGATTCAGCAGTCACCCAACGTGCGGATGTGTTTTGTGTTTCCCATACACTATGAATGTGTTTCCCACACTGGCAGCGCGAAACAGCCGAAGTCATGGAGTGCAACTTCATGAAGCCAGGGGAAGACACCAAACTTGTCGATAAAGGTATAAAGAATAAATGGCGTTGGTCTTGGATAGAGGAGGCGGGTAGAGACGGAAAGCCCTTTGGAAGCTGGTGTCAAAAACTCTGGCAACCAGGAGCATGTTTCTGCACTTTGTGTTCAAGGAAAATATTATATGGAACTAGCGGGAAAAAAGTGCTGCCACGGCACGAGTTCATCAAGCAGCTTTACGAGCAATTCAACATACCTCACGTTTGCCAGGGGCAACAGCCACAGCAGATATCCGACCCTCAATGACCGATCGCGTGGCTGATTTTAAAATTCGCTTGTGCTCCTTCATTGCCGAGTTTGATCTATCGTTTACAATCGCTCATCCACTCGTCACTTTGTGTCAGAAATTAGCGCAGGATAAACTCGCCCTTACACATCTGTCTGTCTCAGGCAGCATGCAAGCTATCTTATTACACACGGCATCTCACCAGGATTTAAAAGAAATCTGTGACAAGCTTGAGAATAACATGTTTTCACTCAACATTGATGAGGCCACGGACAAAAGCATGGATAAAATTCTAAATGTACTTGTCCGATTTTATGACGAAGATGCCCTTTAGTCAGTGGTTAGGCTACTAATCAATACTGCCCAACCAGGCTAATTCCATCTGGCCCCCTAATCATCCCCCTGTGAAATTGGCTGATACATTAATACCCTCACTCTCCACCTCAAGCTGGTGTGTGGTGAGCGTTCTGGTGCACATTGGCTGCCGTGCATCACCCAGGTGGGTGCTACACACTGGTGGTGGTTAGTGAGGTCCCCCCTCCATTGTAAAAGTGCTTTGGGTATCTTGAAAAGCGCTATATAAATCCAATGTTCATTCATTCATTCATTCATTCATTCATTCATTCATTCATTCATTCAATTCCTAGTTTACTTCTGAGTATTATAATTGTCACCCACTGACCTTTCTTGGTATGGCTGTAGTATCCGTAGTCTCAGTATGCTATACAAGCAATAAGTACGCAGGTAAGTGACTAGTTAAAAGCAGGGATGGATTACTGAACAGGCCTACCAGGCCCAGGGTCCCAAGAGCTCTGGTGCTCTACACAAAGATGCTACTGTAATATAGGCTTGTATTGGCTTTGTTCATCTCATGTCTGAATAATGTACATTTGTATCCACAAAAGTCATCAGAATATTTAATTCAATGGACTATTTATCAAAATGTCCCAGGGGAGCACACCCCTGGATCCCGCTTCACAATTGCGTTGATCGGGGCATATATCTTAGCTTCGGGGCCGCTTACCTCCCAGGGAAAACAGTTCAGGCTCAGGATTGTTTTTTACTATCACCCCTGCGACTAAAACAACTGGACAGGGCATTTAGTCTTGCAAACATATCTATGTTGTGTCTCACAATTTTTTTATATGGATCCAGTGAATCCTACAGATTTTTTTATTATCTCTGATTATAAGAGACTCATTTGATGTAAATAAATGCTTGACCGTTACTAAAGAAATGACTCCTCTGAATTCATATATTATATGCACACTATCTGCTGATAGAAGAACTTTACAAATCAAAGAGCAGCTAAACTAATTTATTTGAGGGTGTGTTACTCCATGTGTGGTGTGTTATTACCATTGTAAAATTAAGTGTACTGAAGTAAAACAAGACTGCCTAACATCTTTTATTCAGATTGAAACTATGTTTTTACAAAGAAGCAAAATGTACTGGTGTATTCCTCTCAACCGTAAAGGACCGCAGTCAGCGCGGTACATGTTGCAGGCAGAACACATTGAGGCAGAGCGGCTCCAACCCAGGACGGTCTACCATACATGGTAAATCTTCCTGGATCTCCCACAGCCGTCTGGTAACCTACAGTGAATTACAAATGGTAAATGCTATGGTTCATTATAAATGTAATCAAAACAAATTAGTGATTAGTTTGTCCAGTGAGAATGCTACCTGTGGTATCTCCTAGCAGCAGATATTCTCAGCTTCTGTGAGCATGGTTGCAGGTTCCACAGGAGCACCTATCCAAAATATAGAGAAAAATGGAAACATTCACCAGAATATAAAGCTTATGAAATTCAAACACTGACAGACAGTGGAGCTAAGGTGGGTAAGAAGTAAGCTTGGCTACATATCAAGCGCATATAACAGGTAATTTATAACATGTCACTTATTGCATATAATGTGGAGCTTGCCAACAGTGTAGTGTAGAAAACTGCACAGATTAGTCTTTGACTAAAGATTAATGTTGCTGTCAGACATGTTTATGCTGATTTACAGCTTTTATTGTAATGCACAAAATAAATTTACTACATAAAGGAAGTTGTCATGATGAGCATCTGCTCAAAACATGGAGAAAAATGATTTACTTTGTCAGCATCTATTAAAATATCTGACTAGTACTGACATTGAACACCTGTAGCAGTCCACATACAACAAACATTTTCATAGACTGTAAAAGTATATCTAAGGAGGCATGACAGATAACTACATTACACAATTCACAATAGTGCTTATTTACCAAAAGAGCTCCAGTAATGAAGAGACAGTAACAGTTAGCATTAGCTACCTAGCTACATGTTAGTAATTGTGTGCCAGCACACATCAACAAACTGAAAATGTAAAGTCAAAATACACAAAATTGGTTACCAACCATTCAGAAACGTCCTGCTGCAGTTGTAGAGTCTGAACTTCTTCAGCAGCCTCTCCCTCTGGGTCAGATTCTGGATAAAAGTCGTGTGGTTGAACCAAAGCGCTTCCGACGCCAGGTCGCCGGTCACGGTCACCGTAAACATTACAGCATGGCGCCAGAAGCCCAAGCCGCATCCCCTTCCGGAGAGGGGCGTGGTCAGGCACAGCTCATTTGCATTTAAAGCTACAGACACAGAAACAGCCTGTTCTGGACAGGGTTGAAACAGAGGGGTTTACAGACATGTTGAGATATAGGATCGGAGTGGATTTTTTAGAAAGAAACTTCATAGACATGTTTTGGGGACGTCTGAGACTTATTTAAACTTGTTGAAAAGGAGCATAATATGTCCCCTTTAATAATGAATATACTTCTGTCTATATTGGTTATGTATTTTACAGTATATCCATATTTGTTGGTTATATAGTGTGTGTGTGTGTGTGTGTGTGTGTGTGTGTGTGTGTGTGTGTACATTGATTTCTTATCACACCTCTAGTTTTTTACCCTTCTTTTCCTTGCATTTATCTCATAATATAATACTGTATGTATTTTTGCGTATTCATATCTATGCTCATTTATTATACACTCACACAACAGCTCTAACATGTTTGAACATAAAGAACTTGTATGATCTAAAGGAATTGTCCTATCACATGTTTGTCTGTATCAGGACCAGAAGTCCAGTCTAATCACCACCAGTGATGGACCAGCACCTGCCTTTTCTCCTGCACCTGGCCTCATCAATCATCAACCACATTACATCAACACCTTGAGGTATGATCCCTGCACATGACAGATGTTGTCATGTGCAGTTACACTGTGATCTTTTGCATATTCCCCTAATCAATACCTTTTGCACATCTTGCCCAGCTGGAGTTCTTTCATTCTAAAACACTTTTGTTCATAGTTGTGTAGTATTATTTTCATTGTTTTATTTTTAATTTTTATATTTGACTGTTGCAGTATTTCTTTCCTCTGAATACATTAATTGGATACTACACCAATCCAAATATCTTGCAAGTGAAAACCTACCTGGCAATAAACCTTATTTCCTGAGTCTGCCTTTGTGATGATGTCATCATCCCTTCCTCATGCAGCTATAGCCTGCAAAGGACCATCTATGTGTCCTGCAGTGTGCCCTTACTTTCATAAATCTGCAAGTGTATGGAGGTTACAAGTTGAATTTAGATCCTATTTTCACCTGAATTTAAATTCTACTTATAACTTCAGGAATTCTGAGCACCAAGTTTTACAGTTTTGTGCTTTGTATGTGTACACAGACTTTGAGAGAAGCTCTTCCTCTTTCAGTGTCTTTGTGTTGCCTCACCACTAATGTGTGTGTTTTTATATATATATATATATATATATATATATGAATCTCTGCAACAAAATCTTCACATGTATCATTTGTTCAGATTTATTCATCAAGTCTTGTTTTTATTATAGTATATGCTAAATGAGGTTTAAATGGATGACTGATTAATCTTTTATCTTGTGAAGTCCTTAGACTGCTTCAGAAACATTTCAGTCAAAAGAGCAGCTGCTTGACATGTCCTTATTTTTCCTTTTGTTTTCATAGGGATGGCAGAATCCACCTCGGGCCAGAACCACACCTTCCCAGCAAGAAATGGTAAGTCATGCGCATTACTCCATCCCATACATATAGGCTCAAATTAGGGTCAAAATGACTGAGCTTGTAAAGTGACCTTCACAATTTCAATGTTTTGTAGTTGTAAATCAACATTTGTTAACCTGTAAAATAAATCTGCATGACAAATTCAAGTTTCTGCATGTGTAGAAGAGGTTTGTATTTGTTCAAGTCTGAATGTAAATTATGAACAAATGATCAGTGGTGAAGTAAAACAAAAACATGTAACAGGAAGAAATGGTTTTGTCACATCTGTGTCCTGATACAGAGAACTGTAAAACGCTGTTCCCACAGTCTGACCTTACAAGGGTCAAAATGGGGGCAATGGATCAGCGTTGTCGTCGCGCCCTCTGTCAGTACCCGGGCTTGCCTGGGGAAGCAAATGATCCTACCAGCAGACTAAATTTTAAGAGACGACGCCTGAGAGCCAAGTCAAAGAATCCTAGTCACAGTCCCAAAGCAGACAGCAAACAGCCTCAAGAGCCCCAACCAACAGGTCCCTGGCACCAACCTCCCAAGGAGACAGTGGTCCACGCTCAATCGCTTCAGGACTGGACATGGCCCCTGCTTGGCCAGCCTTCACAAATGGGGCAGTAGCCCCACCCCACTGTGTGCTTGTGGAGAGGAGCAAACCATGGAACACATCATAGAAGTTTGTCTTCTCCAAAGACTGAAAGGAGGATTAGTCACCCTCCATACAGTAGACCAGGAGGCAACTGCTTGGCTTAAGGACTTTGCATTCGCTAAATAAATAAGTGTCGCACACACAGTTTTACAGTTTTCTGCTGTGTCTGCACATAGACATCCACAAAAGTATTTCTTCTTTCCCTGTCTTTGTTAAACCTCACCACTGAGCATTTGTTTTGATTCATATTCTTCTTGAACAAATACAAATCTTGTCGCCGAACATAATTTTTTTTTTTTAAATGTGCAGAAACTTGAATTTCTCAGATTCATTTCACAGGTTTAAAAAGGTTGAATTAAACTACAAAATGAGTTAAAACGATTGTTAATTTCTTTTAAAAGCAGTTTGTATTTTGTGTAGTTGCATTTCCACACAGATCATAGTCTAACCTGTTTTTTAAGATGAGTTAAAATGATATTCTGTTTATTACATTTAAGTTGTCCTATTATCGAATGCATCAGAAAACAACGTGGGTGTGATGAATATTTGGCTTGAATTAAATTGAAATACTTGTTTGGGAACTTGCTGTGTCTGATTTGTTAAGGAGCTTATTGTGATGGAGTAATGAGGAGCTACTCAGTAACAACTGCTTATCACTTCCAAAGCTCTACAAATAGTAAACTACCAGTTAAATCACAACCAGGTAATGTTAATATAGCCTGCTTTATGCTGAGACGTGTATTAGTTAGCAGATGTTTTTAAAAACTAAACTGTTGTTGGCTGTTTGTGTATCCAGGCTCGAATTAGGGTCAAGATGATTTTGAGCTTATAAAGTGATGTTTATAAATCTAATATTTGTAGTTGTAAATCAACCTTCGTAAACCTGTAAAATAAATCTGCAGGAGAAATTCAAGTTTGCATTTATGAAACAATTGTGCTTATGTCAAAGAGTTTTGTATTTGTTGAAAGTCTGAATCAAAACTCAACAATGATCAGTGTTGAGGTTGAACAAAGACACTAAAAGAAAAAAATGCTTTTGTCAACATCTGTGTCGTGATACAGAGAAGAGAACTGTAAAACTCTGGTCAGAAGTTCCCACAGTGACACTGAAGTGACAAGGATCAAAATTTGTGCTTGTCAGTGTCACACACTGGGAATGTTGCACACTGAGTTTTACAGTTGTCTGCTCTTTATCTCTGAACACAGACGTCCACAAAAGCAGTTCTTCTTTCCCTGTGTCTTTGTTCAACCTCACCACTGATCATTAGTTCATTTTTGATTCACACTGTCTTAACAAATACAAATCTCTTTGACACAAGCACAATTTGTTTTCACATGCACAAACTTGAATTTCTCATGCAGGTTTATTTTCAAGGTTTACAAAGTTTGATTTCCAACTACAAATATTGAAATTATTTGTAAACATCACTTTATAAGCTCAAAATCATTTTGAGCCTAATTTGAACTGGGGGGCTAAGTTGTCCATTCAGCCAAGGCCGCAACTGGGGGTGCGAGCTAGCCGCCGTTTTCGTTAGCGTTAGCTTTTTTTTTTTTTTAATTAAATATTTATTGGTGAAAAACACGGACAAGTAGGACGGATGGGGTGGGGGGGTTAGCTTGCTACCATTAGCAGCTAGCATTAGCATTTCTTTTTTTTTCTCCTTTGTCCCTGTTTTTTTCACCAATAAACAGAACAGGGGCGGGGCTAGCTTGCAAGCGTTAGCAGCTAGCATTAGCTTTTCTTTTTTTCTCCTTTTTATTGGTGAATAAGCAGGGACGAACAGAGGGGCGGGGCTAGCTTGCTAGCATTAGCACTGATCATCAGGAATAGCATTTTCTTTAATTTTTTAATTTTTGGGTGAAATAAAACAGGGACAAACAAGGTGACAGAGGAGGGGGGCTAGCATACTAGCATTAGCAGCTAGCTTGCTGGCATTGTTCATTGATGAATGAATTTAACAATTTCATAAGAATGCAAAATAATATGTGGGGGGGCAGCTAGCATTAGCATTTTTTTTATCTTTATTGGTGACAAACAGAAGGTGACAGAAGATAGCAGTGTAGACAAGTGACAAAGTGTATATAAAGTGGCGTTTTATTTGTGGTTGTATATAATAATAATGACAGTAATAATTATAATTGTAAAAATAACAATCATAATAAGTATTGATAACAATTATAATGCTAACAATGATATATTATAATTGAAATAAATGATGATGATTTTGGCAGCAATGAACGTGTGCACGTACAGTAAATAGAGCTGCCCCCCATTTTCATTAGCGCTAGCATTAGCAGCTAGCTCCCTGGCATTGTTCATTGATGAATGAATTTAACGATTTTACAAGATTATTCTAAATAGTACAATGTAAAAAGTGAGAACTTTCTAAATGCACTGATTGATCTGTCCAACAGCCATCTCTAGTTTTCTTTCCCACCAGGGAGTTTCTCTAGGATGAAGTGTAATTCAGGCAGAGTTTATGTTCTTACAGCTGCTTTCACACCACTGCTGTGTGTGTACTGAAATCACACACAAATATTAACATTAACATGTGAAACCTTTCTCTGTCTCTCTCTCTCTCCAGGTGACAAAGAAGCTGCTGGTGCTGCTTCTGAAACAGTTGCCTTGGTTACCAATGTTGGTGTGTTGGCTTTCCAGGATGGCGGCCGGATTGATGACGCCACATCTTGGAGGTGGACCCCTGGAGGTGCCTGTTGTCTCATTGAGGCATAGCGGTCCTCGCTAGAGGGGAAGCACAGGATGCTCGGCCTGACTGTTGCCAAGGTGATCCAGAGGATCTCCTGGGAGGAGTGGAGGCTCCACTGTTGGAGGAGGACACATGGGGCAGAGGAGACGGCTCTCCTCATCCAGGATCTCCATGTCACCCTGGACGTCTCTTTCCTGGATTCTCTCTGCGTCCAGGACATATGGAGACACAGAGGAGCCACCTCAGCTGCATTCAGGACCCAGCAGGTGCAGCTGTACACAGAGACTGGTAGACTGACAAAGGGCGGGGTCAGCCTTCTGGTTTCCACCTTAACCACTTCATCCCAGGTACATGCGTGTGTCTCATAGCTTGTGGTTAAGTATATTGTGTATTATCATTTCATGCAAACATAAAATTCATTTTTGATCCAAAACCTTTTTCCTCAAGCCAGTGCCAAGTACTTCCAAGCTCCTGGCAACACCTGCCAGACAGAGCAGGAGGAAGAGCGAGTTGTCTTCCCTCCCAGAGACCAGGAGAGGCAGCCCAGGTGACAGTTCAGGCGATAGGGTCCAGGTGGGACAAGGACAGCCCTTTAACTTCAATGTCCCGGAGGAGCAGCCTGGGACCCCCAGCAGGGGTCTGCCTCTTCGCTCCTCCTCCTCCTCCTCCTCCTCCAGATGATGAACAGCATGGCCCCTCATCCAGTGCTGTTGGTCCTCCCCTCGCTCCAGCACCACTCCCCTCTTCTGTTCCTCCACCTCCTCTGCCTGGACTACCTGTACCCAGGACCAGAGCCTACAGGAAGAGGAAGGTGACCTGAAGCTGCTGTGGCAGAGCGGGGGTCGCTGCCTGGAGGAAAAACCCTCCGGCTGCCAGAGTTATACATCTGCAGCAAGTGTGTCCAACCCAGAAGGATTGACTCTGACCTCACTCACATTGCAGGTGTGTCACACTGTGACTGTTGGTGGAAAGACTGTGGAGGAGTGGAGGGAAAACGTTCTCTATCTTCATTTCTAACTTTTAATTGACATTATTTATAATTATTATATTTGATTAGTTGCAGTTGGAGTGGTGTTTGTGTCAGCTGATGTCTCATGATGATCTCAGTCCAGTGTTCCCTCTCTTTTAGCTCTGTGTTTGGTCTCCACCAGCTCCTGAGGGAAATCTGTCTCTTTAGCTTCTTAATTGCTCCACTATGTTCAGCAGCTGCTCTCGGACCGTGTCTCTGCTGTTTGCTGCTGAGGAGGTCGTGGACAGCGGCTACGGCCCAAGGAGTTTATATATTCAAAGATGACAGACGGTAACTGAATCACTGTTATTTACTCTTTTCTTTTCTTTTTAATGATATTCTTAAACTGCATTCAGGATGTTGCAGTGCACAGACTGGACACTGACTGTTTCCCTGGTGAAAGTGTTGTAAACAGTTTCCATTGGACACAATGCTGTTACTGTATGTGAGGATTCATGTGTAATGTGTGCTTTCTTTTATTCTTGCAGCTCACATCATGTGCTGTGGTGCAGTGGATGGATGGGCATCGCTTGAGAAAACAATAAATCAGTACGTGCTGCTCGATCAGGAATGGTGTGCTGTGACTGTTCTTAGCGATTGAGTAACCATGGCGACGTAAATGCCAATAAAAGGCAAAAGATTCTCATAGAGAATGAATGGGGAGATATCTTCAAAACAACCAAACCCCGCCCTCTACTTCAACACACACACACACACACACACACACACACATACATACATATATATATATATATACACCGTTGCCCATACAGTTGGAATAATTTTGTTTTCAGACACAATCCTCTGTTTATTCATATTTAAATGCATCAGTAATCACTTTGGAAGAGATTGACTATAAAGTTTTGAGAAGATATACACTTTATCTGTCAAGAATGAATCACATTGTCACAATCATTTCATGGAAAGAAGTAAAAAATATTTTATTCCAACTTTATGAGCAACAGTGTATATAAATATATATGTACACAGTATATATATATATCTATATATAGACAGAAACTGTGCAGATTGAAACGAGGAGTGAAGTTCACGCACCAAGCAGCAGCAACATTCAAAATCTCTCCAGGAGTTTTCTAGTTGTTTATTATTCTCTGTCCTCAGTGTTCACAGATTCACTTTCTTGCCTTTTACTTTTCTACTGTTGTTGATGGATGACAGTAACAACATGTGAAGAGCAGAATGTGTTCAGCTCTAGCACAGTCACCACCTTCACAGGTGAAAGTATCGACCAGTTTAACATCAAACGGTGTTCAGTAGGAAACAGATGGAACTGACCCACCAGAACTGCAACCTGGAGCAAAACCAGACTCTTCATAGAGGTGATGCTGTGACCTCAGAGACGGATGTGTTCACCTCACACACTCTTTAGTGTGAACTGAACACTGACAGTTCAGATTGTGAAGCAGTTGTCAGTGTAGTACAGCTCATGTTCATTAGTTTTATTCACAACTTCATCGCTGTCATTGAAAAGGTTTTTAATAAATAATAAATAATAAATAATAAAATGGAGGGAAGGTGCAAAAAGTCCAGGAGCCGTTATTCATCATCTTAGTGTTAGAAAACGTTTTACACTGTGGTTTTACAGTTTAACGTTAGCACACATGCTAACTTCAGCTACAATAACATTACAAGTTACTCCTCACATATATGATATTTGCAATTAGCCTGTAAGACTAATGTAACAGTTGTGACAGCTAACCGTGTTAGCAGCATCTTCACACGGCTCAGCCAGGAGCCTGTTGCTGTCAGGTTGATGCAGGTGGGTTTACCTGGTGTCCTCGAGGACACAGGTCAGATCCACCCCTCCCTCCCCCCCAGCTCCACCCTCTCATCCAAACATGGTTTCTTCTGGCACAAACACACAGACTAGTAAAGTCCAGGCAGGAAGACAACAGCAAGAAGCGCCTGGGTTCAGCTTCAACCCTGGTTCTTTCTTGCAGTGTTGCATGTTCTCCTTGTGTTTCCTCCAGGGACCATTTTCCTCCTTTCCTCCCAGTGCATGCTGGGATACATTCCAGTACTTCAAACTTTTTTGTTTGAAGTTTGAATGTTTGATGTGATGAAGAAAAGTTTGTTACATTTCATCCAGAATGACAAAGTTTGAATGTTGAAGTCACATAAATGTAAAACTAATAAGATTCACCCTGAAATTACAGAGAATCTTTAAATTGTTCGTGTGGACATTAACCTTTATAATAACAAGCTACAATTTTAATTACAGATAATTACTGTCATTTTACACAGATTTGTTTGTAATTTAAGAAAGCTGAAAAATACTGTATAAATAATACAGTAATTTGTCTTTACAGAAATGGGAAATAAATGTAATTATTGTTATTGGCATAATGCTTAAAATAGAAGTTTGGCTGTTAATTCACAGATCATTTCTGTCATTTTACAGACTTTTGTTCACAATTTTAAAAAACAGGAAACTACTGTTAGAAAACTTAGTTATTTTCTGTAAAATGTGATTTTTTTCCCAGTGTATTCCTCCTACATGTGATTTGAAGTTGAAGTGTTTTGAGTGAACAGGCCTGATGCAGCAGTAACTGGACCACACAGAGGAACACTCCGACACTTGATCTCTGCTGCTGTCACATGTAAAATACTGAAGCTGCAGGAGAAGCTGATCTGCTCGTTCATCATCAGCACCACTGACGGTTCGTGTGTTATGCTCCTTTCAGGACATTTTTATGAGGATGTTTTTGGCAGATGATGTGACCGCTGGACAGGAGGCGTGTTTCCATCCACACACACAGCTCATCCCTCCATCACCTCACACTGTATCACCGTGACAACAGCTAAGTCGCTAACACCAGCTCCTCCTGCTCCAGACTCACCACTAATCTGTCCACATGACTCATCTGTCAGGCCGGCCGCACAACAACACACACCTTCCAGACAGATAACACTCTGCGGTGTTTCCCAAAGCCTCGGGGACAATCAGAGTCTCATGTGGCCGCGGCGTCGTGATGTCCGCCCGGCTACCGATGCTAACCGCCTTAAAGCTGCGGCTTTGTAAATCCGAAGCCTCGGCGCTCACACAGAGCCAGACGAGGCTTTTGTGGCATGTGAAGCAACTGCTGGTTTGTTTAGAGCTTTCCTGTCATTTTTCCACTGGAACAACAAACATTATTCTATCAGCCCATACATTTGGAGTCCTGATCTGTTTCTGGGAGAGACAGAACAATGAGGCTGCTGGCTGTCGAGCTGTCACACTCCATTTCAGCCTCAGCAGCGTAAAAACTCTGCTCTCAGGAATTCCTCCGAGTCCGTTCTGGCTCCACCGCCTCCTTCATTTTGGTTTCCTGAAACGAGAATACAGAAGAAAAATCTCACACACACACACACACACACACACACAGAGTCTGGAGCCACCATGCTGCCACAGAGTCTGGATGGGCATCTATGGTGTGGTGCATGTAGCGTAGCTTAGCATATGGTAGTGACAGTCACATGAACCACACTGATGTCTTACTCCACGACATTTAATAATTTAATAAAACCTGTGAATAAAGTGTTTTAAATAAAAAATAAGTGAAATATTTTTACAGTGAAATATTGGCGTCACAAATTTACACCTTCCTCTTTGACCGCTGTTTTCAGATGCTCCTCCCACACACGTGCAGTGGGTCATGAACTCATGAGGTTTATACACCTGCTGGAGGGTTTCTGGAGGAGCTTCTCCAGCAGCTACACCTGCTCCACCTGGACCTGCAGCCGTTAATCTTGGTGTTCTGGTCTGGTGAGTCGTGGCTCAGTGGAAGCTTCATTTTGAAGGGTTTTTGATCTATTACTGTAACAGAGTTTTACAAGGATAACTCTTCAAAATAAGAGTCAGATAAAAACATAAAATGTGGTTCATCACTGAGAGTCGTTTCGAAATTGTCGTGCATGAAGGAAAACCGTGTGTACGTGTGTGTAGGTAATTGTGTCCTTATGTAAGCAAGATAACAGCTACGTAACCCAGACAAACAGAGAGTAAAACCAGCCTCACATCCGACCTTCAGTTACAGAGCGACTCTTCCTCCTCGCCTTGTCTCTGCTCCGGCCTGGAGCTGTGGTTTCCTGCTCTGTGTCTGCAGGCACTGATAACATCTCCCTCTCTGCTGGACTTCCTCCACCTCACCGCTACTGGGATAGAGATACTGTAAGAACGAAGGTGTTTCTAAACAGAGAGGAGGAGGTTAGGGAGGTGTGGAGGAAATTAAAAAGACAGACGGAGCGTTTTCTGAGGCCTCACCGTCATTTAACACATTCACTTCAGAGGATCTAAAATTACATGTAACCACACTTTAAACACTAAATATATTGTTTTGTATATTTAAACATTAGGTTTTAATTTCAACTTGAACATTTTACCAGATTTGATTTTTGTTCCAGAGGTTTCATTAAGAAAAAAACATTAAAGCTCCTCCAGTGTAAAGGTGTGTGTCCATGTGTAGTGTGATTATAGATCAGCTCTAGCTTCTATATTAATACTGTGAAAGTATCAAAGCCTCAGTCCACAGAGAAATGCACACCAGCGTATTCAGAAACTGAGCCTTAAAACCAGCCGTCAGGACTTCTGGAACTTTGTGATGTCACAACAAAGCAGTCACCAAGCCCCGCCCACCTGGGAGCACCTCTGAGTGTTTTTACTCAGAAAACAGTCAGCCAATCAGAAGAGAGTCAGTGCTTGTACCACCAACATGATTTATCCAAAAACTGTCTTCTGTTTTCTGGATGTAAGTGTTTACCAGATGCACCATCCAGTTGCATTATGGGAAATGTAGGTTTTGTGTGTTTTTGGTGTTTGGCCCATATGAGGGACTAGAAACAAGGATATCTCTGTTTTTAATCTGAGTCTCACAAAACCAGCTCATTATTTCAGTTTCATACTGAATCTGTTTTAATATGAAAAGACACATGGAGCTGGACTCACCTGGACTCAGCTGTTCATTACTGTATGGAGCTGTTTCTTTCTGAAAAATAAACTCAGAAATAAGAAAATAACTGAAGGTGGAAACATGTCGTCACGATCGTGATGACCTTTGACCTGTTACCCTGAGTGGACTCACACACACTCAGGATCAGTGAACAGGTCGTGGTTCAGGCCCTGACTCCTCCTCCTCCTCCAGCAGCTGGATCTGGTCTGGGCCCAAAGTGGATCATTACAATTGGCTTAGAGCAAGCGTAAAATCTGATCTGAGGTCTGGACTCACTCAGGGTTCTTGAAACCCCTCATTGCTTTTTTAAAGGCAGAACAACAAAGAGACTCTTAACTGGACTCTGTGTTCCTGCCTCGGTGACCTCTGACCTCTGCTCGGCTGTGGTAAACTTCTACCTCGGACGTGCAAATCTGACAAACAGCGAGTATTTTTCTTGGTTAGATTTCAGTGGTATGCGTTTGTATGAACAATGTTAATGATTGAATGTGTGGAGCGGGTCCAGAGCCAGCGGGGGCCGTCCAGAAATGTCCACGCTCCGTCTGTGTGCCATGTCCCCCCGCTCTCCCATCACAGGCTCAGGTTACAGCCTCACTGCAGCTCTGCAGACTCTGACTGTGCAGTTAGTGGTCTCCGTCAGTAAACACCAGGGGATAAATAAAAGTCTATTTCTGTGAGAGAAAAGCAAATGCAGCTCTTCAACAGGGCATGACTGAGTTTGAATATTTTCATGCAATAAATGTTATCACGTATTTACTCAGGAAGTGATGCCTGACCAATCTCTGCCCCACATACTGCCACAGCAAACACAGGAGTCTGACTGACAGTGAGGAGTTGAGACGGTCGCCTGGACCGCCGCCTCAGACTGAACACGCTGCAACACGTTCACCTCTCCTGGACGTGTTTGAACCACAGACTGTGAACAAAGATGGACGTCACCAACAGGTTTCTGAAGCTCAAGGTGAGCTGCTCAAGGTGAGCTGCTCCACCGTTGCCATCTTGGCGGTCAACACTGAAGGACAACACGGGCAGACTCTGTTCACTACAGGGCGACGTTTCATCACTGAGTCTCTGAGTGTATCTACACACTCCTGGTGTTAGTTTATGCAGTTCCACTGATGGACAGACGGAGGCAGTGACACACAAAGAAGCGAAGTGACGCACCAAGAAGAGCAGTGAAGAAGACGGAGGCGAGTGAACGCAGCTTTAAGTAAGATTACATTCAACATGTTTGAGGTGAATCTAAACAGAAACTTTGTTTATAGGAAAACTCCACAGCTCCAACCTCCGAGGCTGAAAGCTGCAGTTCCTCTAATGGCCACTAGAGTCTGACTCCAACAGTGAGTCAGTCCCCATAGACTCCCATGTTAAAATGTCCAACTTTACAGCAGAAATAAACATGTTTACAGCCTGGTACAAAAACTGTTTTGGTCTCTAGAGCTGATTTCCTCCTTCATGACACCTGTTTATATAACTCACCTGTTTACATTTTATTAAGACTTAAAGTGATGGAGGATTGAGGGCGTGGCCTCCTTGAGTGACAGGTGGGTGAGCGAATGGTTGCCACAAACTGTCATGCACCAAAGTCTCAGCTCCACACACGCCCCTCCTCTTTGACCTTTTTTGGATTAGCTGGGAGTTAGGGGGCGGAGTCAGGCACTGCCAAGATAGCGATGGTAGAGCAGCTCGCTCTGAGCTTCAGAAACCTGTGGGTGACATCACAGAGGTGGCGTCCATCTTTATTTACAGTCTGAGCAGGTGACACGTCTCTCAGCAGATGTAGACAGAGAAAACAACAGCTGTCTTATATTGAATCATATTTTGTTTTCAAAATCTAAATCTGACTCAATATTCAACACGTTTAATAATTATTGTATTGTATATATATTTTAATCATTTGTAAACTGCTTTGGGAATAACATGTTTTTAACATGTTCATGCTATTTGAATGTGAAATTTGAAAACAACATAAAACTGATTCCCTCCACTAAAGTTTCAATGAATATGACAAAATGATACAGACATGAAAAAATATTTTTTTACCACTTTAGCATCTCACACACACACACACACACACACACACACAGTGTCTCCACTCTAACCCATCAACATGGGCGCCGGAATGAAAACACGCTCCGCAACCACCACACATCCAGACTTTGAAGTTGACGTGAACGCTACGAGTGGGAAACTGGGAAATCCAGCCGCTGTGATGTAACTGAATGTTGCACAAACTGGTTGAATTAGTTTAAAGATAATTAAAAGAGATTTTCTGTTGGTGGTGGAGACACTTTCTCCAGTTTCACACTCTCTGATCTCCGTCCATCCACCATGACAGTTTGACTGCTCAACAATCATCTTCTCTGTTTCCTGTAAATTTAAACCAAGTGTTTCACAAACAGCAAAACAAACAGTCTGAGACACGTCTGCTCATATTCACTGCATTAAATAAAACAATATGAACCTTTACACATGAAAGTGTGTGTGTGTGTGTGTGTGTGTGTGTGTGTGTGTGTACATCCTGTATCTGGTTTCACCTTCACTAAAGTCCAATGATGAGCGGTTGATGTTTGACCTGCAGGTTAACTGCTGTCATCATATAGAGTTTACAGTCAGGTTACTGACGTGGCCTCAGTGTCACTGAGTCAACACACAGTCATCATGGAAAATACACTGGAAAGTGATTATATATTATAGGTTATATATTACTGATTATAAATTTAATATGTGTCTTTACAGGAAAAAAAGTTTCTGTTGCAACAAAAACAAACAAAAACTGATAAAACTGAGTGAATATAACTTATTAATACGGTGGAAAAATGAGTCAAAGACCTTTAGGAGCTTCTGTGGTTGTCATGGTAACAGCTGTACTAACTATAGATGGTAGCTAGTATGTGATAGTATAAAAACTAGGAGTGATATTTAAATGCAATGATTGCATGGTGGTTAATACGCAGTAGTTAGTAGTGTTACGTGTAGTTAGCAGTAGTCAGCAGTAGTTAGCACTAGTTAGCACTAGTTAGTTAGTAGTAAGTTAGTAGTATAACGTGTAGTCAGCAGTAGTTATAGCAGTAGTTAGCAGTAGTCAGCAGTAGTCAGCAGTAGTTAGTAGTATAACGTGTAGTCAGCAGTAGTTATAGCAGTAGTTAGCAGTACTCAGCAGTAGTTAGCACTAGTTAGCACTAGTTAGTTAGTAGTGTAACGTGTTGGTCTGGATCACTCTTGATAAAAAGAAACAGCTATAGAGACCGATTCACTTTTTTCTCCACACTGCAACAGCACTTCCTGTCTCTGAGTTACATGTCGCTGAACCGACCAATCAGAGGCTAGGAGGACGCAGACTGAGGTAAATAAGAGGAAAACTACAGAGATGGATTCAGGAGGATGGATGGAGGATGGAGGATGGATTCAAACTGTTTCTAATTGATCTTGAACGTTACTTTGAGTCTCTCAAATTTATAACAAACAAGAAGTCTGTTTTCTTTTATTTATTTAACTTCTGTATTTGTTTATTTTTGTTGAATCTTTTTTTGTTTTATATTAGAGCAGACATGTCTGATTGTTTGTACATTTTCCAATTTAAATAAATAAAAGCATTAAAAATACAAGAAAACAGGATTCAGGAGGTTATTATAACAGTTTTTAAAGATTCACATGTAAATGTTTAAACTTGTAAATATGTAAACAATAATAGTGTAAACATGGTGTGTAAATAATTAACCGTGTAAACACTGCTCATATATTAATTGACATCTAAACTGTCCAGTAGTGTACTATCTGGTGTTTCTGTAATTAGCGGTATCTCTGCAGCGAGTGTTCAGTATTACTTTGGCAGTGTTTGTTGTCGTGGTGATGTAGCCAAGGTCAGAGGTCACGCGGCTGCAGCAGAGCTGCGTTCCCAGGCCTCGGGCTGCAGGTTGATCAGTAACTGCAGGTTTAAAGTCTGCTCTGATAAATCCTGTGGACTTTAGCCGCTCTGCGTCTCAGCCCTCTGAGCTGCTGTTATATAAAGTCTGTATGAAGGAATAAACTCAGCTCAATGCTTCTTTTCTTTTCTTATGTAAGCTGCATTCAGCCTGCAGGAGGAAGTAAAGAAAGGAAGCAGGTGATTGGCTGCGGTCGGGCGGCCACAGTCAGTGTGCAGCGTGTGCACATGAATATGTATGAAAACAGGCATCACAATAACATGAACACAACACAAGGCTCAGAAGGAAGAAAATTGTGAGTCCAGGTTCCAGAGAGACCTGAACCCAGGTCAGAGCCAGGACCATCCAGCTGTGTGTGGTCACAGCTGATGTCTGCCCTGAATTCAGTCTGTCAGGTAGCACTTCACTCAGCGTCAGGTTCAAGGACTGAAGCTCCTTCAGATGTTTGTTTCTCTGAGCGATGATGTCGCCTGGAGCAGCTGAGACTGGAGGGAAATCCTTCCTGTGTGATGTGTCTCTGGTCTCGGTTCAAATCCCACTTCTGACAACAATGTTTATTTAATCACAACATCACAGGACACTGTCTCCTGCTGGACACTGTCTCCTGCTGGACACTGTCTCCTGCTGGACTCTGTCTCCTGCTGGACTCTGTCTCCTGCTGGACACTGTCTCCTGTTGGACTCTGTCTCCTGCTGGACTCTGTCTCCTGCTGGACTCTGTCTCCTGCTGGACACTGTCTCCTGCTGGGATCTGTCTCCTGCTGGACTCTGTCTCCTGCTGGACACTGTCTCCTGCTGGACACTGTCTCCTGCTGGACTCTGTCTCCTGCTGGACTCTGTCTCCTGCTGGACTCTGTCTCCTGTTGGACTCTGTCTCCTGTTGGACTCTGTCTCCTGCTGGACACTGTCTCCTCCTGTCCTCTTGTCCTGATGTTCAGACCCTGGGGATAAAAGATAAACACTGAAAGACATTCACTGAGAAGAATCAATCACTGATACGTCCCTGAACGAAACCATGAGATATGAGGTATGAGACCAAATTACTTGGTAACCGTGGAGACGTTTGTCAAAGAGATGTCTCCAACCTTTTCTTCCTCTCTGACTCTGTGATGTGATCAGTGACCTCATCAAACATGTGGCAATGTCATGTTTCATTTTTATCAGCGGGGGTCTCAGGAGCGAGCAGTCAGACCCTGGTTACTGATCTGCTCCTGCTGCTTCCACCCGAAACACACACAGCTTCAGAAACAGAAGAGACAGTAATCAGAGATATTTTACTTTGAAAGTCTCTCTGGTCCTTCCTGACTCATCGACCTGTAGCTGCTGTGGCCTCAGTCGACCCAGACGTCCGCTCTGAGCTGAGGACGACAACCACTTGTTTTTTTTTTTTTCACAGTGAACCACAGAGACGGAGCGAGTCCCGCCGGCTCCTCCACGCTGTATACATCTGACATAAATACACAGAGCTGCTTTAAATAGACCAGCCATTCACTGTAAACACACACACACACACACACACACACACACACACAAAGGGTTTTTTATGTTGCTGTAATATTTTCAGAATAAAGTGCTGAGTCAGCTGAAGCTAAAACTGCAGCTGTAGTTACTGTAAGTGTTTAAAGCTCCGTCTCTTCTTCTTCTTCTGTTGTTGGTGACTCAGCGTCCTGCTCAAGGACAGGTCAGGTGACAAACTGAAGGAAAGTAGAACCACCTCCTCGTGGTCGTATCCCTCCTCCACTCAGACTAGTTCCAGGTCACTTCCTGTTTATCCAGAGTCAGAGAAAATATTCATATATTCATAATATTCATTCGAGTTATTGCTAAAAAGTGTCTTTTGAGGTCACCATGACCTTGAGCCTTGACCTTTGACCCCCAAAGCCTAATCAATTGGTCCTTGAGTCCTGGTGAATGTTTGAGCCAAACCTGAAGAAGCTCTGTCGAGGCGTCACTGAGACATCGTGTCCGTGACAATGAGACGGACGTACAACCTGAAAACAAAATGGCCACCGGAGGAAAAACAAACAGCGGTGACACTGATGGTGACAATCAGACGTTATGACAGTCTGCACCTGTTCAGGTAGCAGGTGGATGGATGATGATGTCCTAAACCAGGATGACTGCAGGTACGGACGTCCTCTGAGGAAAGGAGACATCATCTGAGGAAAGGAGACGTCCTCTGAGGAAAGGAGACGTCCTCTGAGGAAAGGAGACATCATCTGAGGAAAGGAGACGTCCTTTGAGGAAAGAAGACGTCCTCTGAGGAAAGGAGACGTCCTCTGAGGAAAGAAGACGTCCTCTGAGGAAAGGAGACGTCATCTGAGGAAAGGAGACGTCCTCTGAGGAAAGGAGACGTCCTCTGAGGAAAGGAGACGTCATCTGAGGAAAGGAGACGTCCTCTGAGGAAAGGAGACGTCCTCTGAGGAAAGGAGACATCATCTGAGGAAAGGAGACGTCCTCTGAGGAAAGAAGACGTCCTCTGAGGAAAGGAGACATCATCTGAGGAAAGGAGACGTCCTCTGAGGAAAGGAGACGTCCTCTGAGGAAAGGAGACGTCCTCTGAGGAAAGGAGACATCATCTGAGGAAAGGAGACGTCCTCTGAGGAAAGGAGACGTCCTCTGAGGAAAGAAGACGTCATCTGAGGAAAGGAGACGTCATCTGAGGAAAGGAGACGTCATCTGAGGAAAGGAGACGTCATCTGAGGAAAGGAGACGTCCTCTGAGGAAAGGAGACGTCATCTGAGGAAAGGAGACGTCCTCTGAGGAAAGGAGACATCATCTGAGGAAAGGAGACGTCCTCTGAGGAAAGGAGACATCATCTGAGGAAAGGAGACGTCCTCTGAGGAAAGGAGACGTCCTCTGACGAAAGGAGACATCATCTGAGGAAAGGAGACGTCCTCTGAGGAAAGGAGACATCATCTGAGGAAAGGAGAGTCTCCCTCTCTCCTGTCTGTCCGTCCCTCTCTCTCTGTCTGTCTTCTGTCTCTCTCCCATGTCTGTCTCCCTTCTCTCCCCTGTCTGTCTCCTCTTCTCTGTCGTCTCTCTGTCTCATCTCTCCCTGTCTGTCTCCTCTCCTCTGTCTGTCTCTGTCTCTCTCTCCCTGTCTGTCTCCTCGTCTCTCTGTCTGTCTCTCTGTTCTCTCTCCCTGTCTGTCTCCCTCTCTCCCCCTGTCTGTCTCCGCTCTCTCTCTGTCTGTCTCTCTGTCTCTGCTCATCCGCTGGTCTGTCTCCCTCTCTCTCCTGTCTGCTCTTGTCTCTCTCTCCTGTCTGTCTCCACTCTCTCTCTGTCTGTCTCTGTTCTTCATCTCCTGTCTGTCTCCCTCTCTCTCTGTCTGGTTCTCTCTGTCTCTCTTCCCTGGTCGTCTCCCCTCCCCTGTCTGTTCCCCTCTCTCTCTGTCTGTCTCTCTGTCTCTTCTCCTGTCTGCTCCCTCTCGTCTCTGTCCTGTCTCTGTCTCATCTCCTCGCCATTGTCTGTCTCCCTCTCTCTCTGTCTGTCTCTCTGTCTCTCTCTCCCTGTCTGTCTCCCTCTCTCTCTGTCTGTCTCTCTGTCTCTCTCTCCCTGTCTGTCTCTGTCTCTCTCTCCCTGTCTGTCTCTGTCTCTCTCTCCCTGTCTGTCTCCCTCTCTCCCTGTCTGTCCCTCTGTCTCTCTCTGTCTGTCTCTCTGTCTCTCTCTCCCTGTCTGTCTCTGTCTCTCTCTCCCTGTCTGTCTCCCTCTCTCCCTGTCTGTCCCTCTGTCTCTCTCTCCCTGTCTGTCTCCCTCTCTCTCTGTCTGTCTCTCTGTCTCTCTCTCCCTGTCTGTCCCTCCGTCTCCATGTCTGTCTCTCTCTCTCTCTCTCTCTCTCCCTCTCTCTCTCTCTCCCTCTCCCTCCGTCTCCATGTCTGTCCCTCTGTCTGTCCCTCTGTCTCTCTCTCTCTCTCACTCTCCCTCTCCATGTCTGTCCCTCTGTCTCTCTCTCCCTGTCTGTCTCCCTCTCTCTCTGTCTCTCTCCCTCTCTCTGTCTCTCCCTCCCTCTCCCTCTCCCTCCGTCTCCCTGTCTGTCCCTCTGTCTGTCTGTGTCTCATGTCAAAGTGCTGACAGTGAAACATGGAAACATCTGGCAGCTTTCACTTCTGGTTTTGTCCCTCTGTGGAGGTCAGTCTCACACGGCACCGTGGACATCTGCAAGTCAGCAGTAACAGTGGTGAGTAACGCTTTCTATTAATGTGACAGCCGGGGTCGTTACTGTTCATCAGTGTTCACTACTGTTCACTACTGATCACTACTGATCACTACTGATCATTACTGATCACTACTGTTCACTACTGATTCATTACTGTTCACTACTGTTCACTACTGATCAACAATGTCCTGATGTAAGAAGGCTCAAGTGCTCATTCATCAGCACTTTAAACACCTTTAATCAAGTGTGTGTGTGTGTGTGTGTGTGTGCGTGTGTGTGCGTGTGTGCATGTGTGTGTGAGTGCATGTGCGTGTGTGTGTGTGTGTGTGTGTGTGAGTGCATGTGCGTGCATGTGCGTGTATGTGTGTGTGTGCGTGTATGTGTGTGTGTGCGTGCGTGTGTGTGTGTGTGAGTGCGTGCATGTGTGAGTGCGTGCGTGCGTGCGAGTGCGTGCATGTGTGTGTGTGTGTGTGTGTGTGTGTGTGTGTGCATGTGTTTGTGTGAGTGCGTGTGCGTGCGTGTGCGTGCATGCGTGCGTGCTATGTTGTGTTGTGTGAGTGCGTGGTGCATGTGTTGTGTATTGTATGTGTGCGTGCGTGCGTGCGTGCATGTGTGTGTGTGTGTATGTGTATGTGTGCGTGCGTGCGTGCGTGCATGTGTGTGTGTATGTGTGCGTGCGTGCGTGCGTGCGTGCATGTGTGTGTGTGTGTGTGTGTGAGTGCGTGCGTGCATGTGCGTGTATGTGTATGTGTATGTGTGTGCGTGCGTGCATGTGTGTGTGTGTGTGTGTGTGTGTGTTGGCAGCTGCCATCTCTTAACTAAAGTGATATTTTTGGAAACATTTTTAAAAAGAGCAGATGGAGGTCAAACTTCTTAAAGAGACAGAAACGTTGAGACAGGTGAAGATGAAGTTTTCACAGTTAAAAGCAAAAAAGTAAATTCAGACAAAGTCTGAATTTGACTGAGTCACATGACCCTGTGATGACCTACAGGTCACTGAGCCTCACAGTTCACAGGTGATGTTTTCCTCTTATTTGCTTCACTGTCCTTCATCCTCTCATCTTCCTCACTCTGTGACACACACACACACACTCTGACACATGTTCTATAGACAGAAGAAGAATCAGAGCCAATGTAAACACAGACTTCTGATTATACGTTTGTTATTTGACATTTAAAGTGTCAGTTCCTTTGACACACACTGTGTTGTTTCACCTGACAGCTCTGAGAGATGTTGTTCCTCTGTGATGGAGGACGACATGTCTGATGTCTGAGCACGTCCCTGTCAGACAGGCTTACACTCCAGATGTGATTGATGGTTTGATGGAGACTTGAGATGTGATCAGGACTCACCTGTCTGTGGACCTGACACCTGACCCGGGTCTGAGTCTGAACCTGAGTCTTCATGCAGGATTTGAAGGTCTTGTGTGGGACTTCACTTTTGCAACTTGCCTGTCTTGACTTGTGACTAGAACAGAACATGTGGAAAATGTTTTTGATCCAAAAGTAATAATTGATTGATTATAGATTTGATGACCTGAGACTCCTGATTCCTCTCTGGAGCTGTGACACGTTCCTGTCTGACTCTGTCTCATTGGTCCTCACAGAGATACAAAATCAACTGTTACTGCACTAGCTGACCTGAAAAGTAGTGCACACACACACACACACACACACACACACACACACACACACACACACACACACACACACACACACACACACACACACACACAGACACACACACACACACACAGGATCACCATCATAGTTTCTGTGGTTCACAGAGAGTTTAGTGCTGGAGGTAGAAACCCCCCCCCCCCCTTCACTTTCTCCTTCTCCTTCTTCTCTTCCAGCTCTCTGTCAGGCTCAAGTGCTCATTCATCAGCACTTTAAACACCTTTAATCAAGTGTGTGTGTGTGTGTGTGTGTGTGTGTGTGTGTGTGTGTGTGTGTAGGTGTGTGTGTGTGTTTGGGGTAGGTAGCGGTGCAGCACCATGCAACAGCATTCTCCTTTTTAATCTCACACACACATACACACACACACACACACACACACACCTTTGGAGACACAGTCAAATAAAATTCTTCTGTCCGTTTGTCATGTGTGTGAGCTCTGCTGAACAGGAAGTGATGAATTTCAAATCAAAAACCTGAATCCAGACTGAATCACAAAGACACACGAGCAGAGGTTCGACAGAGTCTCTGCATGAAAGTGTCCGATAGATATTTTAAAGTAAACTGCAGCGGAACAGAGAACAGCAGCTCCACCTCGCTCTGACAACACGGGCAGACTCTGTTCACTACAGGGCGACGTTTCATCACTGAGTCTCTGAGTGTATCTACACACTCCTGGTGTTAGTTTATGCAGTTCCACTGATGGACAGACGGAGGCAGTGACACACAAAGAAGCGAAGTCACGCACCAAGAAGAGCAGTGAAGAAGACGGAGGCGAGTGAACGCAGCTTTAAATAAGATTACATTCAACATGTTTGAGGTGAATCTAAACAGAAACTTTGTTTATAGGAAAACTCCACAGCTCCAACCTCCGAGGCTGAAAGCTGCAGTTCCTGTAATGACCACTAGAGTCTGGCTCCAACAGTGAGTCAGTCCCCATAGACTCCCATGTTAAAATGTCCAACTTTACAGCAGAAATAAACATGTTTACAGCCTGGTACAAAAACTGTTTTGGTCTCTAGAGCTGATTTCCTCCTTCATGACACCTGTTTATATAACTCACCTGTTCATATAACTCACCTGTTTATGTTTTATTAAGGACTAAAGCTATGGAGGATTGAGGGCGTGGCCTCCTTGAGTGACAGGTGGGTGCTCTAACAGTTAGCCTGTCTGTTAGTCTGAGCTCCTGCTTTAACAGTTGAGTCAAACTCTACTATTTTTTTTATTCATGCTAGCACTAATGAGCAGCTATCAGTATCAGTATTCATCATACCTGACCTGTTAGCATAGCCCATTAACCAGCTAACAAGGCAGGAAATGAATTATCCTTGGGTTAGCCTTTGAGCAAGATGCCCAGCTGTGCTAGCAATGCTAACAGGGGCGTATGCTAGCAACAGTTTTTAAACTGTCATGCACCAAAGTCTCAGCTCCACACAGGCCCCTCCTCTTTTACCATATTTGGATTAGCTGGGAGATAGGGAGCGGAGTCAGGCACTGCCAAGATGGTGACAGTGGAGCAGCTCACTCTGAGCTTCAGAAACCTGTGGGTGACGTCCATCTTTATTTACAGTTGGTAGAATCAGTGACGTCTCTCTCAAAATAAGAGTGAATGGTCATTTCATTATTTTTTAAAGGTCAGCGTCTTATCCGAGACGATGTGGACAGAAACAAACTGTTGGTTTTCAGAGTTCGAGAAAACAACAAACTGCACATGAAGAATCAGATGAGGGAAGCTGTCTGTGTGTGTTCTGTGTTGATATTTGTTGCCATGGAAACCAGAGGCAGAGGGAGTTGCGGCGCTCAGCTGATTCAGCAGGGCCGAGTCTGTGCAGCAGAATCCATCATGAGGTTTTAACGTCGTCCGTCTCTGCAGGAGATAGAGAAGAAGAATGTGACGTCAGCGAGCGGACGGCCTCTGCTGCTGCTGCTCGACCTGCTCAGTCTCTCTCTGATAAAGACCAGAGTCAGAGTGATTTAATCTGCAGCGCTCTGTTATGTAAGAACCAAATCACGGCTGAGAACGACCCCAGAGAGCTCGTATCTGTTGGTAGAAATGAGGAATGCTGACCGTGTGTTTCATGGCAAAACTCCCAGAAAGTCCCACTGAGGACAGAAACACAAAGCTCACACACCTACAGAGCCTGGCTTCATCTCAGAGGAAGAGGAGGGAACGTTAGCCCTGTTCACACACACAGAGCAGCTCTGTCATGTGACTCACACACTCAGCTCTGATTGGACGCTTCAAACAACCTGAGCGAGGAAGTCGTTGATGTCCACAGAGACGTGTTTGTCTTTCTGTCGGAGAGAATCATGAAGATTTTAGTTTCAAGTTTTTTATTTCCTTGTTTGGAGCAGAAAACACAATCAGCTGATCACTGGTCTCTGGTCTGTGTGACGTTGAAGTGATTCTAACTTCAGGCCGTCAGCAGCCGCAGTCAGGACTGCGACCTTTAAATAATAAAAGTAATAACCCTGACGTGTTTATACATCTTATATGAAATTATACATATTGAAGGAAACATCATCATGACCACAACATGGTTCAAAATGTTGTTAATTAACATATTTGACAAGTCACAGACACTTAAATTGCACCCAAACATCTGATCTCAGAACCACCTCCAGCTGTACTGACTCTTTATTAAACTGGTTCATGGAACTGGTCTCTGGATGTGAACTGGTATCTGGATGTGAACTGGTCTCTGGACGTGAACTGGTTTCTGGATCTTAACCTGGTCTCTGGATCTGAACCTGGTCTCTGAACCTGGTCTCTGGATATGAACTGGTCTCTGGATCTGAACCTGGTCTCTGGATGTGAACTGGTCTCTGGATCTGAACCTGGTCTCTGGATGTGAACTGGTCTCTGGATCTGAACCTGGTCTCTGAACCTGGTC
>PVUN01001320.1:173276-185776 GCA_002994505.1 Seriola rivoliana | reverse complement strand
AGTTACAGTTGAGCTATCTAATGTGAGCTAGTTTCTAGCTTTAGCCTTAAGTTACAGTTGAGCTAACTAATGTGAGCTAGTTTCTAACTTTAGCCTTAAGTTACAGTTGAGCTATCTAATGTGAGCTAGTTTCTAGCTTTAGCCTTAAGTTACAGTTGAGCTATCTAATGTGAGCTAGTTTCTAGCTTTAGCCTTAAGTTATAGTTGAGCTAACTAATGTTAGCTAGTTTCTAGCTTTAGCCTCAAGTTACAGTTGAGCTAACTAATGTTAGCTAGTTTCTAGCTTTAGCCTTAAGTTACAGTTGAGCTATCTAATGTGAGCTAGTTTCTAACTTTAGCCTTAAGTTACAGTTGAGTTAACTAATGTTAGCTAGTTTCTAGCTTTAGCCTTAAGTTACAGTTGAGCTATCTAATGTGAGCTAGTTTCTAGCTTTAGCCTTAAGTTACAGTTGAGCTAACTAATGTGAGCTAGTTTCTAACTTTAGCCTTAAGTTACAGTTGAGCTATCTAATGTGAGCTAGTTTCTAGCTTTAGCCTTAAGTTACAGTTGAGCTATCTAATGTGAGCTAGTTTCTAGCTTTAGCCTTAAGTTATAGTTGAGCTAACTAATGTTAGCTAGTTTCTAGCTTTAGCCTTAAGTTACAGTTGAGCTATCTAATGTGAGCTATCTGATGGTGTGCCCTTTCATTTCCAGTGTTAGCTTGACATTTCATTACCAATATAAAATGTCATATATGATCTAATGTTACAAACACTGGAGTCATGAGCAGTGGGGCAATGGAGGATTAGTTGATACGTTTGACATCAATATAGAGTTTATTATTTCATGTTAACAGTCTTTGTGTGTCTGTGTGGTTTAATTTTATCCTTTTGATATCAGCTTCTTTAACAGACGCCATCTTTGTTTTCTCTCAGGGTATTAGCAGTGGTAATTGAGTACATTTACTCTAAGTAGTGTACTGAAGTACAATTTTGAGGTACTTGTACTTTACTTGAGTGTTTACATTTTATTCTTCCACTCCAGCTTTTCAGAGGGAAACATTGTTCTTTTTTCTCGACTACTTTATTTGACCCTTTAGTTAAACAAGTAAGATACTGTAAGGATTGTCCTGGGTTCCCTTTTGCCCCAGAGAAATAGTTGACCCCCCTATTTTTTATTGTATAATAATTCACACTCTGTTTAGTACAAAAACTGCCACGTATAATAACAGTGAGAGTTCAGGGCTGAAGCCATGTGAGCCGCCTCTGGCACTGACTATGCCATTAAAAAAAAAGTAATAAAAAATTTAAAGCAATAAACTTTGACCAAGTTCAAGTATTAAACCACACTCTCTTCTAACTTAAAACCGTCACTTCTGTTAAATTATTTAATTACTTATTATTTAGTTGGATGAACACTCATCAGCTACAGTGTCTGATGTTATTTCTATATTTTTCTTCTTGTCATTAAACCTTATGTTCAGACTCAGACCAGCTCCTGTGATGTGTCTAATTCCTCCACTGCTTCCAGGTAAAACATGTCCTGCTGCCCCAGATCCTCACTACAGCTCCATATGTGGATTAAACCGCCGCTGAAAATAGTCCCCAAGAAAGTGATTCTTTCCTCCTGCTTGTTTGATTTGAACTCCAGTGATCAGCTGTTTGAGGAAATGACTGAGACTTTTTAAAAATTAAACTTTATATTAGTGAAGAGGTTTTAAAGATTTACATCTTCAGTAGGAACCAATGAGCTCAAGACAGGAAGTGTTGGACAGTAGAGTCTGAACATGAAGAGAGTACAGCACCAGGTCAGCATCATTTAAACCAAATCTAACCCTGAAATAAAAGGTGGACGCTCTGGGACCAGGTGTGTGTCCTCAGGTGAGTCCCCAGTTCTTCAGTCACTTCCTGCTGCTCACTGAAGAACAGAGGTGTTGGAGCGAGTCCAGACTGAACATCATGAGACTGAGTTCATGCAGAGCCAGCTGGTCCTCCTCCTCCTCCTCTTCCTCCTCCCCCTCTTCATCCCTCACCCTGACCTCAGCAACAGATATCATCTATATTTACACTGAGACAAGAAGTCACTTATTCTTGTGGTGCTGACTGAGACGTAGACCACGTGGGCTTCAGGATTCAGATGTTCAGTCCACTTAAAACCACATCACATGAACACTGCAGAGCACTTTATACCTGCTCTCATATTAAAGAATGACGCTGGTTTATTTTCTTGTTGTTGTTCATCATTCTCATCAGTCACATCAACTCTGTCCTCACTAGGTTAATATCTGTGACCGCGGTGACATCACCTCTGTCCGATCAGGCTTCATTTAATTACCTTCATCAGCTCGTCATCAATGTGAATGATGTTCTTTTCTAGAAAGTGAAACAGTGAATTGAAGATGTCTCACTGATGAATTAAATAGATAAAAACACTATTTATAAATGGTGTCTTACCAGAAAGACGAGCAGTCAGGTGGTCAGACACGTGGGATGATTTTAAACATCATCAGCAACATTTCAGCTGCTTCCAATCATCTGGAGGAACTGTTGTTCAGTTTCCTGCTGGTAAAAGAATTTCAGAGAACTTATCACCTGCTTGATCTTTGCAGTCACAGGCGGATCACCTGCCTGGAATTCAGGATCATCATCGCTTCCCTGAAATGAAATTGGAGTTTAAATATGAAACCACAACAAACTTTAGAAAATAAAACTTCATAAAATAAAACTTCATTTCAGATATTTATTCTGTGAGATCAGCATCATGGCTGCCAAACTACTTCTTTCATTTTAATGTGTTTGGTTTTAGACTTTCACTATCTTGTTGTGGTTGTAAGTTTCTCACCCTGATGTCTGCCGGGAAGCTCAGAACTCCCAGTGCCTAACTCCCCGTTAGCATTAGTGACAATGCTATATTATATAACAGTAGTCCACCTCGCCGCGCCATCCGGCCAGCTTAAACTGTGCGCTCGCAGCCGCTCGTCTCATCTATATTTGCAGGAGGGGGGTAAATGGGCGGTCCCTTCTCAAGCCTTGAATTGTAATTGGCTAGCTAATGACCAATGATGACACGTACTCTACTTCGGGCGAAATGGAGAGCAGCACAAGAGAAAAGAGAAAGGTGAAGCAGAGGAGAAATAAAAAGAAAAGAGGTGACATGCTAAGCAGGGACATTGTATCTAGGTGCTAGCTCAGGTGATATTAAATTTGGCTAGTAGAGCTAGCTACTAGTTTTTGGCCCCAACATGGTGTGGAGCAGTTTGGAGAGACTGACCAGCGTTAACGTGTCAGCGTCTAAAGGTTGAAGTGGGACCGTCCTGCAGAGACTCAGACTCTGATAAGATCTGTGAGGGTGGATGAACTTCACTGCAGCCTGGAGGGAAACTGTTTGTCTCTCACACTGCTGTCCTCTGTCCTGCTGACGCTCTCCAGACTCACACTGTCATGAATGGAAGCTGCTGCAGTTCAGCCTCTGTCATGAATGGAAGCTGCTGCAGTTCAGCCTCAGGTCTCACACACTGCATGAGCTCTGAGGATCGTGTGACTGGAGGATCTGTTGTCTGTGTCTGTGTCCTGATTGGTCGGAGCTAACGGGAAGTGGTCTGCTCGACAGGGTGGTTCACATTCCTGCTGCTGAACTCTGACCTCCACACACCCACATCTGATTGTACACCTCAATCAGGTGCAAAGGTTCAGAGACACACACACCTGAACGTGTGTGTCTGTTGTGTGACTTTATTTTTATCCTTCATGTGTTAATGTTTATCACTAATATCTGTGTGTGTTGTTTTTGTGTTTGTGTGTAAATCACAATGAAGTTTTTTTGAATAAATTGATTTTAATGGTCACAGGAAAGATCAAATAATTCAAGATCAATATGTTTTTTTTTTTCTAAATCAGTATTAAGTGATAAGCGAACAGGCCTGATGTTGTCAAAGTGTGTCACAGGTGGAACTGAGGTCACATGACATGCACATTACCAACCCATCACCATCAGCGTCAGTGAAGCTAACACATCCACTGAATCTAAAACAGCTGACAAGGACAAAAGCATTGTCAACACAGAAAAACAATTTTAATAACAGTAAATCATATTATATCTACATTACATGAATCCAGGTTGTAGGTTGAAGTAAACGACTGCAAGTTGCACCTCATGTAACTGTTACAGAGAGGATTTCAGTTTTGTCAGTTGGGTATATGTTTGAAAATACATCATAAAAGGCCATTAAAGCATTTGTCTATTCTTAAGTTTAGCCATTGCTATACTAGCTATGCTAGCATTAGCAGTTGTTACTGACCAGTCTAAAGAAACAATTGTGAGTTTCAGCATATCAAAACTTCACTTCCTTTACGCATCAACATCTGTCTCCGATGTGAGAAAACAACAGATGTAACTCGATCTCTATCACGTTCTTCTACGAAGTTAGCAGCTAACCAGCTAGCTGGTGAGTCACTGTATCAGAATCAAAATCAGAAGAGAGGAGGCTCTGAGCCTCTCCTCTGATTGGCTGACTGTTTTCTGCGTGATCCAATAAAAATACAGCAGATTTCAGGTAAAAACACTAAGAGAAACCAAATCCTGCAAGGTTTGGATGGTGGGTCCAGGTGGGCGGGGCTTGGTGACTGCTTTGTTGTGACATCACAAAGTTCCAGAAGTCCTGACGGCTGGTTTTAAGCCTCAGTTTCTGAATACAGGCTGTGTGCATTTCTCTGTGGACTGAGGCTTTGATACTTTCACAGTATTAATATAGAAGCTAGACCTGATCTATAATCACACTACACATGGACACAGACCTTTACACTGGAGGAGCTTTAACAATTAATGTTCAAAGACTGGAAACCAAAGTCAGGTTCCGTGTAATTTAAAATATGGCTACAACTAATCATTGTTAATCAGCTGATTATCATATGGATTAATTGTTTCTTTTCTTTGTGTCAGTAAAATTTCAGAAAACAGTGAAAACGTGACTCCGACAGTGAAAAACCCAAACTAGTAAATGTTTGGTGTTTTGTGCATTAAAAACTGAAATTATTATTTGATGATGAAAGTAGTTTCTGATTAATTATCATCGTTAGGTCCATTAACAGTCTCAGAGCGCTGTGTCAGTGACTTCCTGTGTGGGTGGAGTCAGCTGTGTAATGAGTTGCTGTATGACAGTCACAGCTCTCTGACTTTTTATCTGTCAGAATGATGGACACACACACACACACACACACACTCCGCCCGTCCCCCCTCCCTCTCCAGCAGCTCCATTAGTTCAAACTGTTCAAACCCTCCGAGCTTTATTTAAATTCAGCTGCAGATCCTGAAGGTTCAGGCCTGTCATTGTGTCTGAAGTGACACCGCAGACATGGGGAATGTTTCAGAGTGATGAAAGAGAACTGGAGGCCTTATATCTTATTTAATATTATATATTTTATATTTTTATAGCTTATTATTCACCCACACCGGCAACAGTCAGAGCCGCCATTTTGTTTTCAGGTCTCTCGTCTGTCTCATCCTCGTGGATATGATATTTCAGTAACACCTCCACGGAACATCTTCAAATTTGGCACAAACATTCACCAGGACTCAAGGAGGAACTGGTTAGATTTTGGTGTTCAAAGGTCAAAGGTCAAGGTCACAGTGAAAACACAACACACTTTATAGCCATTACTCAAGACTTATATGATTTATGTATTTTACAACAGGATGTAACCTGAAACGAGTCAGAGTGGTTAGACATGATATATTTATATTTCTGTAGCTTATTAAAGGCAAGTGTGCAGAATGTGTGTGTTCATGTTGTTTCACTGTGTGTTTGTGTCTGTGTTTTACTGAGGGGGGGGCTGAGTAAAGAGCCTTTGTATGAAAACACAAACGTGGCTGAAAGCCACATAATAAGTGTGTGTGAGGTGAGTTATTACTGTACTGAGAGCGTGTGTGTGTGTGTGTGTGTGTGTGTGTGTGTGTGTGTGTGAGGAATGTAAATGTGGTGTGGTAAGGTGTGTTTACACCCCCGTCTGACAGCCCCGCCCACCTCTAACCAGGTAATACTTAAATACACACACACACACACACACACACACACACACAGAGCGTGGTGTGTTTTCCCGCCTCCAGTTGCTGTCACTCAGAGTTATGTGAGGAATGTGTGTGTGTGTGTGTGTGTGTGTGTGGTGTTAACACTTAATCGACCAACTCCCCTCATTATCTGTCTGGGACTGATCCAGAGTGATCCAGACTGATGAGTCCTGATACCTTCATCCAGCTAAAGATTTATCCCAGACCCTGTCTGATGTCATCATCTCACATGTTTGTTACCGTGGTGACAGGTCAGCTGTGAAGATTAAAATCATGAAGCTTGAGGCCGCCCCTCCCTCCAGGAAACAGACAACACTGGATTTATTCAGCAGCATCGTCACCAACATGAAACTAATCAGAGACGTAACATTCATATCACAATAAACAGAAAGGTAAATACAAACAAACAAACAAACAAACAAACAAACAAACAAACCTGGTCTACTGCTCATGAACCCATGAATCTGAGAAACAGGCAGCGACTCCTTCGAATTTACCTGAGCACAAAAACTGTCGTTCAACGTCACCTGTTTCTGTTACAACTTAAAGTGTCCCCGTGCAACACAGGCCTGAAACATAGTTCCTACGTCCCAAACATACGAAATCACATTAGATATATGTTTATGGACGTTAATGACAATCAATAATAATAATAATAATAATATCTCCACTGATCAAACTCTCTGTGACACGTCTGATCAAACACCTGAGAGTCTCAGGTGAGTCACAGCAGAATGTCCTGAATGTCGACAGTTACCTGTGCAGGTATTCTGCCTGTGTGTGTGTGTGTATGTGTGTGTGCGTGTGTGTGCGTGTGTGTGTGTGTGTGTGTGTGTGTGTGTGACAGTAGAAGTGTCTGGCAATGAGCCACAGAGACAAACAGAGTCGACTGTCTTCACTTCACTGAACATCTCTGACTCTTCAACATTCACACAAACATTCCTACGTCTCTGTCTCTCCTGTCTCTCCTGTCTCTCCTGTCTCCTCTGTCTCTCCTGTCTCCTCTGTCTCTCCTGTCTCCTCTGTCTCTCCTGTCTCCTCTGTCTCTTCTGTCTCCTCTGTCTCTTCTGTCTCCTCTGTCTCTCCTGTCTCCTCTGTCTCTTCTGTCTCCTCTGTCTCTCCTGTCTCCTCTGTCTCCTCTGTCTCTCCTGTCTCTCCTGTCTCTCCTGTCTCCTCTGTCTCCTCTGTCTCTCCTGTCTCCTCTGTCTCCTCTGTCTCTCCTGTCTCTCCTGTCTCCTATTTCTCTTCTGTCTCTCCTGTCTCCTCTGTCTCTTCTGTCTCTCCTGTCTCCTCTGTCTCTCCTGTCTCCTCTGTCTCCTCTGTCTCTCCTGTCTCTCCTGTCTCTCCTGTCTCCTCTGTCTCCTCTGTCTCTCCTGTCTCCTCTGTCTCCTCTGTCTCTCCTGTCTCTCCTGTCTCCTCTTTCTCTTCTGTCTCTCCTGTCTCCTCTGTCTCTTCTGTCTCTCCTGTCTCCTCTGTCTCTTCTGTCTCCTCTGTCTCTTCTGTCTCCTCTGTCTCTCCTGTCTCCTCTGTCTCTTCTGTCTCCTCTGTCTCTCCTGTCTCCTCTGTCTCTCCTGTCTCCTCTGTCTCTCCTGTCTCCTCTGTCTCCTCTGTCTCTCCTCCTCTGTCTCCTGTGTCTCCTGTCTCCTCTGTCTCCTGTGTCTCCTCTGTCTCCTGTCTCCTCTTTCTCCTGTGTCTCCTGTCTCCTCTTTCTCCTGTGTCTCCTGTCTCCTCTGTCTCCTGTGTCCTCTGTCTCCTGTCTCCTCTGTCTCCTGTGTCCTCTGTCTCCTCTGTCTCCTGTCTCCTCTGTCTCCTGTGTCCTCTGTCTCCTCTGTCTCCTGTCTCCTCTTTCTCCCATCTCCTGTGTCTCCTGTGTCTCCTGTCTCCTCTGTCTCCTGTGTCTCCTGTCTCCTCTGTCTCCTCTGTCTCTCCTGTCTCCTCTGTCTCCTCTGTCTCCTGTCTCCTCTGTCTCCTCTGTCTCCTGTCTCCTCTGTCTCCTGTGTCTCCTCTGTCTCCTGTGTCTCCTCTGTCTCCTCTGTCTCTCCTGTGTCTCCTCTGTCTCTCCTGTCTCCTCTGTCTCCTGTGTCTCCTCTGTCTCTCCTGTCTCCTCTGTCTCCTCTGTCTCTCCTGTGTCTCCTCTGTCTCTCCTGTCTCCTCTGTCTCCTCTGTCTCTCCTGTGTCTCCTCTGTCTCTCCTGTCTCCTCTGTCTCCTGTGTCTCCTCTGTCTCTCCTGTCTCCTCTGTCTCCTCTGTCTCCTGTGTCTCCTCTGTCTCCTCTGTCTCTCCTGTGTCTCCTCTGTCTCTCCTGTCTCCTCTGTCTCCTCTGTCTCCTCTGTCTCTCCTGTCTCCTCTGTTCTCCTGTCTCCTCGTCTCTCCTGTCTCCCTGTCTCCTCTTGTCTCTCCTGGTCTCTCCTGCTCTCCTGTTCCTCGTCTCCTCTGTTCCTCTCCTGCTCCTCCTGTTCTCCTCTGCTCTCCTGTCTCTCCTGCTCTCCCTATTTCTCTTCTGTCTTCCCTGTCTCCTCTTCTCTTCCTGTCTCTCCGTCTCCTCTGTCTCATCCTGTCTCCTCTGTCTCCTCTGTCTCTCCGTCTTCCTGTCTCTCCTTCTCTTCGGTCTCCTCTGTCTTCCCTCTGTCTCCCTCTTCTCTCCTGCTGCCCTGTCCTCCTCTGTCTCTCCTGTCCTCTGTCTCTCCTGTCTCCTCTGTCTCCTCTGTCTCCTCTGTCTCTCCTGTCTCTTCTGTCTCTCCTGTCTCTCCTGTCTCTCCTGTCTCCTCTGTCTCTCCTGTCTCTCCTGTCTCCTCTGTCTCTTCTGTCTCCTCTGTCTCTCCTGTCTCTCCTGTCTCCTCTGTCTCTCCTGTCTCCTCTGTCTCCTCTGTCTCTTGTCTCTCCTGTCTCTCCTGTCTCCTCTGTCTCCTCTGTCTCTCCTTTCTCTCCTGTCTCCTCTGTCTCCTCTGTCTCTCCTGTCTCTCCTGTCTCTTCTGTCTCTTCTGTCTCTCCTGTCTCTCCTGTCTCTCCTGTCTCCTCTGTCTCCTCTGTCTCTCCTGTCTCTCCTGTCTCTTCTGTCTCTTCTGTCTCTCCTGTCTCTCCTGTCTCTCCTGTCTCTCCTGTCTCCTCTGTCTCTTCTGTCTCTCCTGTCTCTCCTGTCTCCTCTGTCTCTCCTGTCTCCTCTGTCTCTTCTCTCTCTCCTGTCTCTCCTGTCTCCTCTGTCTCTCCTGTCTCTCCTGTCTCTTCTGTCTCTCCTGTCTCCTCTGTCTCTCCTGTCTCTTCTGTCTCTCCTGTCTCCTCTGTCTCATCTGTCTCTTTTGTCTCTTCTGTCTCTCCTGTCTCTCCTGTCTCCTCTGTCTCCTCTGTCTCCTCTGTCTCTTTTGTCTCTTCTGTCTCTCCTGTCTCTCCTGTCTCCTCTGTCTCCTCTGTCTCTTTTGTCTCTTCTGTCTCTCCTGTCTCCTCTGTCTCCTCTGTCTCCTCTGTCTCTCCTGTCTCCTCTGTCTCTCCTGTCTCTTCTGTCTCTCCTGTCTCTCCTGTCTCCTCTGTCTCTTTTGTCTCTTCTGTCTCTCCTGTTTCTCCTGTCTCCTCTGTCTCCTCTGTCTCCTCTGTCTCTTTTGTCTCTTCTGTCTCTCCTGTCTCTCCTGTCTCCTCTGTCTCTCCTGTCTCTTCTGTCTCTCCTGTCTCTCCTGTCTCTCTGTCTCCCTGTCTCTTTTCTCTTCGTCTCTCCTGTCTCCTCTGTCTCCTCGTCTCTCCTTCTCTTTTTCTCTCTCGTCTTCTCCTGCTCCTCTGTCTCTCGTCTCTTTGTCTCTCTGTCTCTCCTGTCTCTCGCTGTCTCCTCTTGTCTCCTTGTCTCTTTTGTCTCTCGTCTCTCCTGTCTCTCTGTCTCCTCTGTTTTTTGTCTCTTCTGTCTCTCCTGTCTCTCCTGTCTCCTCTGTCTCTCCTGTCTCTTCTGTCTCTTCTGTCTCTCCTGTCTCTCCTGTCTCCTCTGTCTCTCCTGTCTCCTCTGTCTCTCCTGTCTCTTCTGTCTCTCCTGTCTCCTCTGTCTCTCCTGTCTCTTCTGTCTCTCCTGTCTCTTCTGTCTCTCCTGTCTCCTCTGTCTCTCCTGTCTCCTCTGTCTCTCCTGTCTCTTCTGTCTCTCCTGTCTCTCCTGTCTCTTCTGTCTCTTCTGTCTCTCCTGTCTCCTCTGTCTCCTCTGTCTCTTTTGTCTCTCCTGTCTCTCCTGTCTCCTCTGTCTCCTCTGTCTCTTTTGTCTCTTCTGTCTCTCCTGTCTCTCCTGTCTCCTCTGTCTCTTCTGTCTCTTTTGTCTCTTCTGTCTCTCCTGTCTCTCCTGTCTCCTCTGTCTCTCCTGTCTCTTCTGTCTCTTCTGTCTCTCCTGTCTCTCCTGTCTCCTCTGTCTCCTCTGTCTCTTTTGTCTCTTCTGTCTTGTCTCTGTTTTGTGTAATTTGAGATATTTGTCAGGAAAAGAAAAAGTAAAACATTGCTGATAAAAACTCAACGAAACATCAAACATTTAAAAATGTAGGACAGGTAAAATACTAGAGAGCGAAACTGAGTTCAGTTCATTTTAGTTTCGTTTTCAGTTAATGAAACAGTTTGGTTGGTTTCAGTAACGATGATGAACTTGGTTAACACAGAGAGAGAAGACAACAGCAGGTTAATGACTGTTGTTACTGTGAAATCAACACGTCTGATTTATAGATACACTGTTGTTTGGCCACCTGACAGGAAGTGATGTCAGCAGGTGACCAGTTCACCTGTGACACAGACTCACAGAAACAGATCTGAGCTCAGATATTTTCTTTCAGGGTGATGAAAGAGAACTGGAGGCCTTATATCTTATTTAATATTATATATTTTATATTTTTATAGCTTATTATTCACCCACACCGGCAACAGTCAGAGCCGCCATTTTGTTTTCAGGTCTCTCGTCTGTCTCATCCTCGTGGATATGATATTTCAGTAACACCTCCACGGAACATCTTCAAATTTGGCACAAACATTCACCAGGACTCAAGGAGGAACTGGTTAGATTTTGGTGTTCAAAGGTCAAAGGTCAAGGTCACAGTGAAAACACAACACACTTTATAGCCATTACTCAAGACTTATATGATTTATGTATTTTACAACAGGATGTAACCTGAAACGAGTCAGAGTGGTTAGACATGATATATTTATATTTCTGTAGCTTATTAAAGGCAAGTGTGCAGAATGTGTGTGTTCATGTTGTTTCACTGTGTGTTTGTGTCTGTGTTTTACTGAGGGGGGGGCTGAGTAAAGAGCCTTTGTATGAAAACACAAATTTAAAAATGTAGGACAGGTAAAATACTAGAGAGCGAAACTGAGTTCAGTTCATTTTAGTTTCGTTTTCAGTTAATGAAACAGTTTGGTTGGTTTCAGTAACGATGATGAACTTGGTTAACACAGAGATAGAAGACGACAGCAGGTTAATGACTGTTGTTACTGTGAAATCAACACGTCTGATTTATAGATACACTGTTGTTTGGCCACCTGACAGGAAGTGATGTCAGCAGGTGACCAGTTCACCTGTGACACAGACTCACAGAAACAGATCTGAGCTCAGATATTTTCTTGGGCTCGTTAGCGTCCTCTGAGAGTCGCGCTGATCCCGGTTGATGGATGGATTCGCCCTAGTTAATGACTGACTGTTGTGCGGTTGCCCTCGGCGACGAGTGCTGGGCTGTCTGACACAGGAATCAGGAGGAATCAGCGGTAATGCAGCTCGACTGTGGATAATCCTAAAACACACTGCAGAGGTTTTAACAAGGAGGTAATCACACCCAGCCAATCCAGACTGAGGGCGGGGCCTTAATCCACCAATTATTCACCTGTCTCCAATTAGATCACACACACACACACGCACGCACGCACGCACGCACGCACGCACGCACGCACGCACGCACGCACGCACGCACACACGCACACACGCACACACACACACACACACACACACACACACACACACACAAACAGTGAATCACCTCAGTCTGGTTTCATGTTTCTGTGGTTGTGACCAGGTGTTTACAGGTGATGACATCATCACTGGTGTTGAATCTCCTCACAGGAAACATGGCGATACCTCACTCTGATCAGGAGCCAGTGAAAAGGTCAGAGGTCAAACAGTCCACTGGACAGGTCTCAGTGAACAACAGAGTCCTCTGTCCTGGATCTGTCTCAGTCCTGGACCAGGATCCAGAGCTGCTCAGGACTGTAGACAGAGGAGGTCTGTGAGTCTTCACTGAGACTCATGTGGTCCAGAGAGACTCCCTGTCTGTCCTGGACCTCAGAGACCAGGACTCTACCACAGACCTGCTGCTGTTTCTCATCTAGTTCCCCTCAGGGTCTAGTTCCCCTCAGAGTCTTGTTCCCCTCAGGGTCTAGTTCCCCTCAGAGTCTAGTTCCCCTCAGGGTCTAGTTCCCCTCAGAGTCTTGTTCCCCTCAGGGTCTAGTTCCCCTCAGAG
>PVUN01001320.1:154632-169099 GCA_002994505.1 Seriola rivoliana | reverse complement strand
TGTGTGTGTGTGTGTGTGTGTGAGTGTGTGTGTGTGTGGGGGGGGGATCACTAGATTATGCGCCGGGGGCTGTGCACTGTGAAAATGAGAGGCGAGGCCTGAGCCAACACACACCCAGCTGCCTCCTCATGCTCCTTTTAATAACCTGTAATATTGTGGCGGCAGGTCGGTGCCAGGCGCCGTCTGATTGATGGGCTCTCCGATGAGACATCACAAGAGCGGCGAGGATCCACCAAACAACTAAACATACAAATTATTAAAAAAGGAGGGGTCACCCTGTGGCCCCCGGGAGGAGAGTCACTAACCTTTAGTTAAGATGATCCCGTCCTCCAAGTGCAATTTATGGTCTATTGACTGGAGAAAGTGTCTTTGCAGATCTGCGGAAATTGTCCAACATCACAGATGAGATCAGACGCTTGACACCGGATCTGGAGGCCAGGGCGACAGCAAATATCACATTAGCTGCTCGCACAGATGATATCACAGTGTTTCAGCTCTGCACAAACACAGCCACATATCAGCCCATCTCACACACACACACACACACACACACACAGCACTGGTGTCCACGGTGAGTGATCCTGCAACACATCACACACACCTGACTTTGAGGAGACAGTCACAGACCTGTTCACCTCTGTAACCTACAGATCCCGACCACAGACTCGCTGCATCTCAACATCTGGTTCGCACGGATCATCAGACGCTTCTGGTTTGTTCATCTTATTGTTGTTTGCACACACACATTATTTACATCCCTCTTAAAGACGTATATTTATATCTGTTCTCTCTTTATCTGTTCTTTAACATCTTTAATCTATTGTTTTATGAAGTCGTTGTTTCTCTTCCATTCACTTCATCACTTTAACTCTTCGTCCTTGATGCTGGAAAACCTTTAAAACATGGGTTTAAATCTGTTGTTTTAATCGTTCATTTTCATTGTTCAACCTGTTTTATCTTGTTTTATAAAACACTTTGTAACTGTGACATGAAAGGGTTTATAAAAAATAAAGCTTATTAAAGATTATTATTATTATCAAATAAAGATTATAATTATTATTATTAAATAAAGATTATTATTAAATAAAGATGATTATTATTATTATCAAATAAATATTACTAAATAAAGATTATTATTATTATTATTAATAATATCATTATTATTAAATAAAGCTTATGATTATCATCTTGTGTTCTTTGTTCATGTGTTTGCAGAAAGCATCAGGTTCAAATCTGGTTTGTCAACATTAATATCTTGTTCATAGATAATAAAACAAGTCACCATCTTGTTTCAAACATCTTATGTCACAACTCATGACCTCGTTTGTATGTTGTTTATTTGTTTGCAGAAGATCCATATCTTTTCTGCACAAGTTAATATCTTGTTGCTCGTTATCTTCGTCATCACACATCATCATCATCTTGTTTGCACTAATTATCTTTTTAAAAGTCCAGATCCTGTGTGAACAATGTCAGTGTCTTTGGAAACAGGTCGTTTGTTCACACAGGTTCATGTTCATGAGCAGAACCTCTGATCTTGTTTGCAGATGATTCACATCTTTCTTTCACACGTTAAATATCTTGAAGACGCCGAATTTAAACAAACATCAATAACACACAACGACCTGGTGCAGATGTTTTAGAAAACTGGCTCTGGACAGATGATGAGGTTTTGTAGGATGGTCCAGTATTGATTGGGCCACACACACACACACACACACACACAACCACTTGTTCACAGTCAGACAATCCCCCTGATTAGAAGCAGAAATCAGCCTCTTTGTGCGACAGTTTACACTCAGCTGGCGTTTCTCATTACCTCTCAGCCGCGGATGTTTTGACAGGGAGGATCCTTCACTTGCCACTCAAGTCTATCAATGTCAGCAGCAGGGCTCAGCACACACCCATATATTTGGATTAAACAGTCAGAGTCATTACAGCGAATGTTATTGACCTTTTAAGATACAACTTTAATAGCTTTTCTCTCCCTCTCTGTCTGTCTGGCTGTGAAACATGAGAGGCTGCCGTGCTGATGAAGTCCCCCTCAGGGTTTGCCTGGAATTGGAATCAAATACTTTAGATCCCCTCTTCCTCGTAGGTAATGCCTCCGGCTTTGTGGCAGAGAAAGGAGAAATTAAAGGAAAAGCACACAATGAGAATGAGGAGCAGGCGATCGGGATTACCACACAGGACACTCATTTTCCAGTGGCCAGCCAAGCTAGACAAAGCCCGGGAGTGAGACCACGACCACAGCGGCTCCGATTCCAGCTGCAGCGCCATGTCTGCTCTGACATGGGGGGGGGGGGGGGGGGGGCTGCTACAGAGACATAATGAAATAAATCAGCAGGAGAAAAATCTGTACATGAGCCAAATGTGCAGAAAAGTCACGTTGTGATATTAGATTTATTTAAGTTTTGATTCCTCCTGAACATCAGCTCAGTGCGTCTGCAGGTGAGCGTGTGTGAGGACGAAGATGAAGTTATCATTCAAATATTAAACTTGTTTTACTGAACATTTACAGTTCACCGCTGCTGCTAGTTAACAGATTAACCAGCTAACTAACTAACTGCCTTTACTTTTCTACCTGCTGATAATCAGTAGCAGTTAGCTGCTGTTGATTTAAATCACTTTGACCCTGTTATTGTTCCAGCTAACAGGAGCTAAAACAAGCTAACAGGAGCTAACAGGAGCTAAAACAAGCTAACAGGAGCTAAAACAAGCTAACAGGAGGTAAAAGAAGCTAAAACAAGCTAACAGGAGGTAAAAGAAGCTAAAACAAGCTAACAGGAGGTAAAGGAAGCTAACAGGAGCTAAAACAAGCTAACAGGAGGTAAAAGAAGCTAAAACAAGCTAACAGGAGCTAAAACAAGCTAACAGGAGCTAACAGGAGCTAAAACAAGCTAACAGGAGCTAAAACAAGCTAACAGGAGGTAAAAGAAGCTAAAACAAGCTAACAGGAGGTAAAAGAAGCTAAAACAAGCTAACAGGAGGTAAAGGAAGCTAACAGGAGCTAAAACAAGCTAACAGGAGGTAAAAGAAGCTAAAACAAGCTAACAGGAGCTAAAACAAGCTAACAGGAGGTAAAAGAAGCTAAAACAAGCTAACAGGAGGTAAAGGAAGCTAACTGCAGCTAACAGGAGCTAATTTTGGTGGCAGTGATGTTACGTTCAAGTCATGTTCGTAATAATGAACGTTCATTCTAATCGTAAGTAAAACTGAAATCTCTGATATATCTGACTTATTAAATAAAACATGGTTGTTAACGTACATTGTTTAATGTAATTAAACCAATAATTAATAGATATATTATAATAGAGCTGCAACAAATGACTATTTTCCCCTAATCGATGAATCTGGTGATTATTTTCTCAATGAATCAATGAACCATTTTATCAATAAAGTGTCAGGTAAGAGTGAAGAACACCTGTAATAACTTCCTCAGGTGACGTATTCAGATTTCTGTTCCATCAGTTTAGTCTCAGCTGTCACAGCAGCAGCACGAGACGGTCCGAATCCAGTGAAACATCTGCTTAAAGAATTGATTAAAACTGATTATGGATTATCAGAATAGTCACAGATTTATTTTCTGTCAGTTCAGTAACTGAACATCGCAGCTTCAACTGACACACGACTCAGCGACCAGACAAACATCACGCGCACCAGTCGTGATAAAGCCCTAAATGAAACTGTTGAACTATAACAATAAGAATAAAATGTATGTTCTTAGATGCTGAGTGTGTATTTCACGATCTGTATTAGTAATCACACTTCTGTCTGTGTGTTTGAAATGAGACGATTGTGGATGAGTAAAGTTGTATTTATTTATTCTCTATTCTGTCTATGAAAATAATAAAGATCGAACATCATCTAATAACAGTTTTAGTTTGATTTATTCTATATCTTTTATTATTGATGATCATATTTTCCTGTGTGTGTGTGTGTGTGAGACGCAGGTTAAATCTCCAGTCCAGCAGCTGCAGGTGATGTAGTCTGTGTGTGTCCAGGTGTGTTTGTGTGCAGGGGTGTGAGGTTAATATCCTGCCCTGTCTCAGCTCCTATTTATCATCTCAGGTGTGTTTAAGTGCCACAGTGTGATGGAGGATGACTCACATGTATCGACAGCGGCCATTTGTAAATCACAGCACAGCGCCGGGTCACAGCTTCATCTGTTCCCTCACTTTATATAAGAGGAAGATAATGCGATAGAACTTTTCTCAACTCGTAACCTTTTATCACCAGCTGCCCCCCCCCCCCCCTCGCTCTCTCACCTGTCCAAATCAGTCTTATTGTTTTTGTGCTGGTACCTGCCCCCGCCCAGCCGCTGCAGCCATGTCGTGTTATTCAGTGTCTGCAGCCATCAGCCTTTTCCAATCTCACCATCAGGGAAGTCACAGCTCTTTGTACAAGTGCCTCCAGTAATTGAATTTGCTGCAGAAATAGCGGCCTGGAAAATTTCATTTTCGCTCCCGGCGGGTGTGTGTGTGTGTGTGTGTGTGTGTGTGTGTGTGTGTGTGTGTGTGTGTGTGTTGGATGCACAAGCAGCCGAGGCACATCCTCTCCTTCCTCACTGATCTATCCTCTCCTCCATTTCGCAGCCTCTCTGCTCTCTCCCCCGTCCCACTCCATTTTGGACTCAACTGCCCCTCTTCATCTGCTCTCGCCCCTCCGTCCTCTCAGCCTCTGGACTGCCCCCCCCCCCCCCCCATGTTCAGCTGAATCCCGGGTTATTCATGTTCAGTGACGCTGAACACGTTTAAAAACTGTGTGTAACGTTCAGCTGCTGCTGATGGACGGACTCAGAAAATTATATTAAATAATCAAATGAATAATAATAAATAACAAGAGTAAATAAAATGTTGTGATGTTAAAATAAAAATTATATTGTCACAACAAATATTCATTCTCATCAGAGCACACACACTGTTTCAGAAAATGACATCTTTTATAAATATATATATAAATAAATTAACAAACACTTTCTAATGTTAAATATTTTGTTATTTGCTTTAAATTTATATTTTCATGATCAATATAATCATTTCTTAAAATGCATGTGTCTTTGAATTCCCTGAAGAGCGCTCTATGAATTAAATGTATTAGTATTAGTAATTGTTATTTTTATTATTATTATTATTATTAAAAGACCCGACACAGATTTAAAAACTCTAAATTTAAACTGATATTAATTAATAAAGAATGACAGAATTACTAAAAGCTACAATCTGATTATTGGATTTTTGGATCATAATTTAAGTTGCTTCCTGGTTCCTGCTCTAATTTCTTATTAAACTAAAATAATTTAAATAAAAGAAATAAAACAAATATCAAATATCAACATGGTGTAAAATATACATGAGGTTCAGTTGAGTTTCTACATTTCTTTCTACCTGCAGCTGATGTCCAGGTGTTACAGGAACATGTACACCTGAGCATATTATTATTTAATCCTATTTAATGTTTTCATGTTGTTATGATGATGTTCCTGGAACCAGGATTAAACAAAACACTGACACAGAGCATCATTCATCTCCTGTCAGCTGTTCCTCTCTGTTCTGACACTCAACCAGTCAGAACCAGTCAGAACCGCTCAGAACCAGTCAGAACCAGTCAGAACTGCTCAGAACCAGTCAGAACCGCTCAGAACCAGTCAGAACCGCTCAGAACCAGTCAGAACCAGTCAGAACCGCTCAGAACCAGTCAGAACCGCTCAGAACCAGTCAGAACCAGTCAGAACCAGTCAGAACCAGTCAGAACCGGTCAGAACCAGTCAGTGTTTCACTGGGAGCAGGTTGTAAATCACAGGCTGCTCTTTGACTTTGTTTTATCACTGATATTAATTTCAGGAAAGTTTGATTCACATAAAAATACTGTGACAAGAGAGTTTGATCCCTGCTGGATGACGGGCCCCCGTCAGACCTCGGGCCCCCGTCAGACCCGGGCCCCCGTCAGACCCGGGCCCCCGTCAGACCCCGGGCCCCCGTCAGACCCCGGGCCCCCGTCAGACCCCGGGCCCCCGTCAGACCCGGGCCCCCGTCAGACCCCGGGCCCCCGTCAGACCCCGGGCCCCCGTCAGACCCGGGCCCCCGTCAGACCTCGGGCCCCCGTCAGACCTCGGGCCCCGTCAGGACCTCGGGCCCCCGTCAGACCCGGGCCCCCGTCAGACCCCGGGCCCCGTCAGACCCCGGGGCCCCCTCAGACCCGGCGCCCCGTGTCAGACCTCCGGGCCCCCGTCAGACCTCGGCCCCCCTCAGCAGCTGACTCTTCCTCTCACTGTTCCCCCTGACCAAATACTCCATCTGCCTCTCATCCCTCTCACCCCCCCCCCCCCCCCTTTGCCTCCTTTCCAAAACCCTGACCACACTGATCTCTGTCAGCATAACTCTGCTGCAGACACACAGTGGGGGGGGGGGGGGCTCGAGGGCTTGTCACGGTGGCAATTTTCTCCTAAATACCTTCCACAAATAATGGTTTTCAGAATGAGCATTAACAGGGTTGATTACACGAAATGGCCCTTTTAATTTACAGCGGGCTCCTATTGATCACAGGAGTGCAGATTAAAGCGTTCAATGAAGCCAGTGATGAGGTATTAACCAGCTGGAGCCCCCCGGGGGCCCGAGGGGATCGGGGGGAGGCCGGCCGGGGCTCTGCCTGTGTACAGTTATTCCCCTGTAATGAAGTGCCTCTATGCAGCGGCATGGAGCCCCGGCAGGAAAAATAGATTGAAGATGATGAGCTCTTCAAAGTCATTTCTTGCTCTCTCATTCCACCTCATGCCCGGTGTCTCTCGTCCCCCCCCCACACACACACCCCCCCACTCCCCAAAAATGCCTGGGATTTACTTAGCCGGCTGGACCGATGCAATTTTTATGACCTTATTGCTTTTTTACCATGGTAATAGTTTAGAATCAATTTATCAATCTGCAGGAGCCATCAGCCATGTTGCCCTCAAAGATCAAGTCCAGGTCATTCCATCATCGCACTCCGGTGCACTGAGATGGAAAGGCCCCCCCCACCTCGCCCCCCCGACCGCCACCACCACGTACCCCATCACTGCCACCGGCCATATGAGAATGCTCCTCAAACAGCTTAGCAAACATGCTCTCACCAGTTTAACCCCTCATCCAGAACCCCCCCCCGGACACACACACACCACACACACACACACACACACACACACACACACACACACACACACACACACCCCCACCCCACCATCCCGCTGTCTTTAAAGCAGAGAGCAGGGATTTCTTATTATCTATCGCCTCGTGATGGAGACTTTGAGAGGGGGATAGAGAGGCACCGCCACAATAAGAGCCTCTCCAGTCTCACAAGTGTGTGTGTGTGTGTGTGTGTGTGTGTGAGAGAGAGAGAGAAAGAGAGTGTGTGTGTGTGTGTGTGAGAGAATGTGTGAGTGTCTTCAGCTCTGGCATCAGTGACTCTCCTAATCAAATGGTGCCACTTTAAATAAATTGGCATAAATCTGCAGAAACACCCCCACCCCCCCCCCCCCCCCCCCCCACAGTTAGTTTTATTTTTCTCTGCATTGATTGAACTCATTTTCAAATCAATAACAGATTGAAGAGGACAATTTATTCTGGTTATTAATATGTTTAAATGAGCGTTACGGCTCGACTGTCCTTTGTTTGGCTTCAGCAAATGTCAATTAATGTTCCATCTCCTCGGCGGGATCAGGCCTGAGAGCTTTCATTCAATTAGGCTGAATTATCTGAGGCTCTGTCTACTGTACGCCACATAATGCTACATCAGTAATGTGATAATGGCGGCGTGGCTTTGTTTCACATAGCTGCACAGCTGCAGGGCCCCCTCCCTGAGGACAAAGGCTCAGCGTGGAGAATCCAACATTGTAGTTTCAGATCGGCTTCTTTATTTAAAAGGTGACACGTGAAAAGAATGTGAAGAATTTACATGTTTTGATCTGTGTTTTATTGCCAGTGTGTGAGCGGATGTAACGTAGTTTAGAAAATGAGAATGAGAGAATCTTGATTTCTATGTGAAGGAGCCGGGAACATCATGACATTTATGCTCCTCCTTCACTCAGTGCCTCTCTACAGCTCCTACACAAGCTAACACAAGCTAACACTAGCTAATGTTAGCTTAGAGTCTGCTAACGTCAGCAAACGACTGACTCCCAGATCAACACAGACTCCATGTAACGTCGTCTGGACGAACAGGAATGAGACGACGTCGGGGGAAACTAGGTCAGCTGATGATGACATCACACTTTATAAATCGTATTTAAAGAAACAGAAAGTGAGTCAGCCTTCAGTCTGTCAGTCTGACCTGTCTCCACACGTTAGCTGGGTCCTAATTCAGGATCCTCGTCCGTCCAAGACTGATTGTGTCACGGTGAGACCAGACTGTCTCACTTCCGAGACTCCTTCAAACACTCTTTCTCCTGGACAGCGGAGGCTCCAACAGGTGGATCCTTCCTGGTCCAACATATCCCATGATTCATTGTGCTTCAGAAATGAAAATAATATGTCAGCGGACACCAACAGAGAGTCCGAGGGTCACACTGTTAAAGGTCAGTGTTGTGTTTCAGCTCAGTTCAACAGCGAACGGTTCAACTGCTCAAACGTGAACGTGGTCTCTCTTTATTCTACGTCACTCATGATACTATGAGTAATAATTACCTGCTGCTCAGACGACCTGCGGGCTCGTCTCTTACAGGAGGACGGTCTCCTAAATGTCATTGTGGGATGGTGAACACGAGGCTCCGGTGTGGACGTCGGTGTATTCACCAGTTTGTCCACGACGCTATGACGGTACCAACGGCACCTGAGCTGGGAAACAAACATGGCCGCTTCCACTCTGGGTCAGTTATTCCCTCGTGGATCCTGTAGTGGGTTTGTGCTGCAGTAACAGGCAGCAGCAGCCCCCTGTGGTGGTGGTTGGACGATCGGCGCGGCGAGGGGGCAAGAGGTTCCCAGACTGGCAGCTGAAGCCAGGGCCTCCTTATTAAATTACTTTAAAAGCTTTATGTCAATGATCAATAGCAATGTGTTTATTTTCCTGCATAGTTTATTCATTAGAAAAGTCAGAGCAGCCTTTTAAAGAGGCTCGTTATGGTGAGCTGTGTTGTCGGGGGGGGGGGGGCACAAAGCAGCAGGAAGGACACAGGACACCAGATATAGAGTCTGTGTCAGTCAGACAGCCTGTTAGCCTGTTAGCCTGTTAGCATGTTAGCCTGTGGATATTACTCATGATACGTTGGCTGCAGTTTGGTTTAGTTTCACAACCTTTATTGTTAGTAACTGTTTTATATTTTGATTTAAATAATTTCATCCTTTACAGGTTTTTTTTAAATTTCTCCGCGTCGGCGACAGTCAGAGCGGCAGCCATTTTGTTTTCAGGTTGTCCGCCTGTGTCATTCTCATGGACACAATATTTCAATAACACCTTGAAGGAACTTCTTCAAATTTGGTAAAACCATTCACTAGGACTCAACGGTGAACTGAAGATATTTTGGTGGTCAAAGGTCAAAGGTAAAGGTCACGTGACCTCACAAAACACTGTTTTGGCCTTGTGGGCAGAATATCTCTGAAACACCTTGAAGGAACTTTATCAAATTTGGTGAAAAAATTAACTTGGACTGAAGGTTGAGCTGATTAGATTATGGCGGTCAGAGGTCAAAGGTCAAGGTCAGTGTGACCTGAGAAAACACTTTTTAGCCGTTACTCAAGATTTCACACATAAATTATGAAGTTTCACACAGATGGTTGATATTTTCTGTGACTCTGGATGAACAGGAAGTGACCCGGAACTAGTCTGAGTGGCGTAGGGATACGACCACGAGGAAGTTATTCTACTTTATTTTTATAGTCTCACAGTTAGTCACTAGGAAAAAAGGTGAAGAACAGAGGGAAGTAAAAAACTAAATAAAATAATTTCAGACCCCTCAACGTTAATCCTCAGGTCCCTTGTCTGAACCCCGACCCCCAGGTTGGACACCCCCAGCACACAGTCTGTATTTAGTTGATCAGATAATATGATACTGATGGTATTTACTGACAACAACACAAACAATGATCTCAGGTTTGTTTATGGACTCGTCGTCAAGCTGAAGCTCAGCTGATCATTTCGTCTCTGTCCTTGACTCGACTGCATGTACGTTACATTTTAAATATTCATCACAAATGGCCTCATGAACCCATTACTGTGCTCCATGTTCAATACCCACAGGGCCACACACACACACACACACACACCACACACACACACACACACACACACACCACACACACACACACACCACACACACACACACACACACACAGGGGGAAAGGATGAGTTAAAAACTAGCAGAAAGTGTCATCAAATAATCAATCATGGGCCCGGCTGTGATTGCTCTCATCTATTACTTAAGCATGTTGCATAGTATTTCAATATATTAGGAGGGGATGAACAGGAGGACGCGGTGGGCAGGTGTAACAGGAATCAGATGAATTCAGATGTGTGAGGTAATGAGGATCATATCTGGCCACCTTTGATACTGAACCTCCTCCAGGTCCATCTCAAACAAGAGGCTCCGCTGCACAAGGTCAGACGGAGGACGTGACGGTGTCTCATACAGGACGTCCTGCAGCATCAGCGTCATCAACAGACACTGTGGTACGACAACAACTCGTGGAGTCAAAGTTATTCATCAGCAGCAGATGAATAACTTTCACACCGGAATGAAGAAGAAGATGATTATTTATTATTATTTTCATCCTGTGTTTTAGGTTATCATGTAAGAACATATTCATCATCACTACTATACAAATTAATGTAGTTTAAAATGTCCAATAAAGTTATTTATGAAGCTCTTGCTTTAACTTTGTTGATGGTTTTTATAGAAACATCTGGTATGAATCTTCACAATAGTAACACGTACAGCATTGTGTGGCTATTTCTATGTTAGCTTTAATCAACAACATAAATACTAGAAATATTTAAATGTTGTCTGACAACACTGACAATGAAAGATCAAAAAACATGCTGATGTTAATTGGTAAATACTTTCACCTGTGGAGGTGGTGACAGTGCTAGAGATGATCCATCACTTAATCACAGTTTAATATTTATAAATTCTGATCTTAAAAGTGTTGATACCATCACCTGTCAACAACAGCAGAAATGAAGTTGCAGGTAAGAAACTGAACCTGTGAATCCTGAAGACAGAGAATAATAAACTAACTCATCAGCAGTTAGTCTGTCATTTCATCAGAGGAAGATGAACTGGGAGAGGTTTTCTACCATCATCATCATCACAGCACATTAGAGAACTAAGGATGTCCATGCAGTCTCCCTTCTCCACAACCAGATGAACGGAAACAAATGGGCTGCTCTGTACATGAGGTCCTCCTTCTGTTGGCACAGATCACTCAGTTTTCAGTGTGGAAACCTTTCAAATGACAATAAAACACAAACACTTGAGTTAAGATGCGGTGGATCACAGTTAATCACAAATATCGATCAGCTGTCAGGATAGGTGCATGAATGTCTGCTTCAGTTGAGGACTGGTTTGAGTATTAAATCAACAATCTTCTATATGACAAATATTTGTCTACACATTTTGTATACGTCACGTTATCTTAACTTGAACTATCACGACGTCTTGATGGACAATGTATTAACTAACATTAACGCTGCGCATTACACTAACGCAGATCACTTAAACTGGGTCACATGTGGAGAAACACAAACCAAACGTCGTTAGATTAACGTCGATTAAATTCACCTTTTTATTGGGCTTTGACTGAACACCTCCACGGACTAACCCAGGTTGACACAGGTTATCAGCTAACGCTAGCACTAGCTGGCTAGCTTGGTTAGCAAGGTGCATCTTCACCTGAACTGTGATATTAACAGGGATGCTAATCTTGGCTAGCAAAGACATAAGCTTAAAACAAAATGTACTTACCGGAAAAAATTGAACCGCTGACTCCTCTGAGTGTCTTTGAGAACAACTGAAAGCAGAACAAGACATTTTCAGACAAACAACATGTTGGAGCTAACTTTGATCAACTGTGTCTGTACTCCGCACTGCTACTCGGTCTTCTGTTTCCTGGATCATTTTAAATCTGCCAAATTCTTATTAGCTAATTTGAGTTGTAGGGTTTTAATGGAGAACTGGAATATTAGGAAAGGTCGGACGGAATCTGTTTGGTCACCTAAGAGAAGTTAAGTGAATTTATATCCTGCAAAAATATCAGGTAAGAAAACATTTACTCTATTGTTTTGGTGACGTTGTTTGTGTTCGTGTCGTTTATTTCGGATTAAATAATGCTGTAGACGGATAAACAAATGTGATTAAGTATGTATGTTTATACTGTGTCATTAACGTGTTAAAGTGAAAAGCTAACCGTGATTAGCGCGCTAGCCATAACAGCATTTTTTTTCAATGTAGAAGAAGCTAATTTTACTGTGTGTTGCTAGTATGTGTTAATGTTGTCAGCTGGTTTAAAGCTTAAACGAACTGATGAGAGGTAAATGAGTGAAGTGAATGAGTAAAGTGAAAACTGTCTTGTACACACTTGTACACTTAGACAGAGAGGACCAGGAAACACATTGAGGAGCAGAAGTCTCCCGCGCAGGTATCGCTTGGTCTGGACTGTTGTCTCCAGCCTACCACTCATGGTTCCCATCGCCGGGCATCACCCAGTTCCTCATTGTTCACCATGTTCCAGATGACAACTCAGGGATTAGTGAGTAATAGCTAACATGCTATCTTGTTTGTAGCTCCGGTTAGCGAGCGGAGCTGTGTGTCCACAGCATGACAGCAAACATCGCTGAAGCTGTAATAAACATCACAATCCAATATTCTGAAGCTACAAAAACACAACACTCTCAAGTTAATTTGTTGGTCCCAGACACACACTGAGCAAGAGAGAGAGAGGAGCCAGAGCTAACTGCTAAGCTAAAGTAACAATCAGTTCTAAATAGCATGTAAACAAATGCTGAATCAGTGAAACTCGCTATAAGCAGCAGAGAGCTGTGGGTGCTGGAGCAGAACTGGTCAGTTTAAATGTACAGCAGGTAGTTAGTCACTGTAATGAAGAAAACAACAACATTAACTTCAGATAGAGCAGCAATAAACTCTACCGGAAACAGAAACTCCAGAGACTGGCGATGAGACACTACAGTGACGTCAGCACGTAAACGGTCACTCACTGCTGTTAATGAAAGGTGACGTACTCTGAGTAAACGTGTTACTCTGCTTCATTTTTAAAAGGGGAAGAGGAGGGTAAAACATCTTATATGGGGATGATAATAATAATATATGATAAAAGTATTAAACAACATCTTTAGGCTGTTATTTCTTTTCTCCCCAGATGAAGGATCCAGCTGATTACTGGCAGTTTGAAGGTGGATTTTTCTTCATCTGCTCCGTTGCACCGTCACTTCTGGTAAAGATTCATTGACTTTTGTGGTATGTTTAGATTTGACTTATTAATACACTGTATAGTTGGGATTCTGACATAAAATATAGTGTAATGTTTGTCCTCATATGTTGTCAGGACTATATGGAGAATACTGTGGAAAACAAGATCAAACTGAATTGGAAGATACAAGCTAAAAAAAGAACAGACCACCCCCCCTCAGCTCCACAGCCCCCCCTCTTTCAGAGGTGACATCATCACCTCCTCATTATAGGAACCTTAACAGGCAAGATAGACCAATGGAGAAATGCCAGTGTTAGTTCTTCAGATCATCCCGGGGCTCTGAAGAACTATTTGTGAATAATTGGTTGATATTGTAAATTTACATCTGAATATATTAAATAAAAGTGTTATAAAGTCAATAGTGGTGCATATGTTATTTGTAATTAAGTTTCCAACTACATACAGAGACTTAACAGTTTAATTTGCATTTCTTCAGTTTATTATATTTTATGAGAAATGTAAGAAAATTGATCTGAATCTGAATCAGTAAATATTGTATTTAGATTGTGCTTCTACAGGTTTTAACATTACTTTACACTTATAGATTCAATGTTGATACAAATACTGCAAGTTGAAGTTTGAGATGATTTTAATGTTTTACACAGTATTTTTTACTTTGTCTTCAAAACAAAAGGTTTCCTTTACAATATTAAGCTTGTGTTAATATTTCATTGATTGACACTCAATTTTATTATTAGGAAAAAGTTTCTCTGCAGAAACTTTAGTGGCGTCACTTTATTAAAGGAGTTTGATCATAATAAATTAGGAGAAATCTGTAAAATAACAGTTTTCTCTGTAGAAATATTAATGAAACTTTCTGTAAATTTATTGTTTTTACACTTTATTTGAATTAGGATGTTTTACTTTAATTTTACGGTTTTTGTTTGGCAGCTGCTGCTGACAGTCATTTGACGGTTTTTTTACATTTTTTTTTACAGTGCACTGAATATAAACATGGTGATGATGGATGATAAAATATTATTAGATTTTTCTCTTTTTGTTCACAAGTCAATTCCTAA
>PVUN01001320.1:100203-143559 GCA_002994505.1 Seriola rivoliana | reverse complement strand
ATGTTGTAATGTCGTGTTGTGATGTCATGTTATGATGTCATGTTGTGATGTCATGTTGTGATGTCATGTTGTTGTAATGTCATGTTGCGATGTCATGTTATGATGTCATGTTGTGATGTCATGTTGTGATGTCATGTTGTTGTGATGTCATGTTATGATGTCGTGTTGTGATGTCATGTTGTGATGTCATGTTGTTGTGATGTCATGTTGTGATGTCATGTTATGATGTCATATTGTGATGTCATGTTGTGATGTCATGTTGTGATGTCATGTTGTGATGTCATGTTGTTGTGATGTCATGTTGTGATGTCATGTTATGATGTCATGTTGAGTTGTTTCTCTGCTGATGACAGACCAGTGAACTTGTGTAACAGTGTGTCATGGAGCAGAAACACTGATGTGATTGGTCGTTACTGTTGCCAGCTGACATGCCCGACAACATGTCTGATAATGATTTGTCTGTAGCTCCACCTCACATCCAGGTGATCACAGGTGTGCTGAGCCTTTGGCCATGAAAATGCTTAAAGTGTGTTGTCATTAAATGAGCATTTCACCAAAACAGATTCATGAGGATCTGTAGATCAGAGACACAGTCAGGACTGATCTGGATCCTGGACTCTGAACATGTGACAGTTAGCCTGCACCTGTCAGGTGACCCTGTTTTTCCATGGACTGTCTCCAGTCTCCTCCTGTGCCTGTTGCTGCTGGTCTCTGGACGACTGGCTGCAGCTCTGCACTGACCAACTAACAATGAGCTAACAGGCTGTTTCCCCCTGCAGGTCACCCCGGCCCCACCCAGCCCGCAGGGTCAGGACGGCTGGACTCTGCCCTCCTCTCCCGACCTCCCCCCGACCCTGTAGGCCCCTACCTGCCCTGAGCAAATAGAGAGTGGACGCCTCTCTGCTGAACGACTCTGCTCTGGTGGACTTTAACCATTGACTTAAAGGGGGGAGGAGGGGGAGGGGGGTGGAGTGTGTGGTTAATGAGAGCCCTCTCCCTGTGTAAACTCACCATGTGAACTCTGGCCACCTCACCCCTCTGTACATGTGGACACAAACACACTGGTTTTCTGTGTTTGAGCTCAGAGTGTGTTCCTCACTTTGTTCTGGAAAGTCCCAGAGTCCAGGTCCAGCAGCTCCGAGCAGGTGTCTGCGGTCCACGTTAAAGGGTCTGCACTCTCCCTTCACTGCTTTCATGTGACAGCTGCACGAACCCATTACTGTGCACATTCACATTTTACATTCAACATGAGATCAGCTTAGAAAATGTGATGAGTTACTCTGTTTTATTGTTGGTACTTTAATACTGATCTGAAATCCAGCAGCTTCTCAACTTAAAGGTTTTTGTCAAAGGTCTGGTCAGATTTTGACTCTTGTTTTCTTTTTCTTTGATTCTAGTTCCTGATTTTAATAATAAAAAATAAGTTCATTTGTCTGTTGCCTGTATTTTTGCAAAGTCTCATGATTTCAAAATCTTTAGATTGTTTCGTTAAAAATATAAAATAATTTGCAGAAAAAACAAAGTTACATTCCTTAAAGGAACTATCTGTAAGTTTAGCTGATGCTACATAGCTAACGTTAGCATTAGCAGCTGTTTACTGACCAGTCAAGAAGAAACGTTGTGAGTTCAGCATCAAACTTCATTTCTTTACTCACCAACATCTGTGTCCAGATGTGGAGACAAACACCAATGTGAACTCTTGTCTCTATCACATCTTTACTGCTTCTGAAGTTAGCATGCTAACTACCTAGCCCCTGTTAGCGAATCTCTGTAGCCTCCAATCTGTCCTGAAGACTTAAAGCCACGAGATGCACATATATGTACAATTCATCGGTTTCAAGACGATGAAATTCATTGTGATTCTCTGAAATTCTCCATCATGTTCTCCACCGTGTTCTCCATCATCTGAGCTTTGACTGGATCTGTTAATGACCTCGTCTTCTTCTTCTTCTTCTTCTTCTGCGGTTTAATGGCAGCGACCGGAGAATGTTTATCTCCACCAACCAGTCCACTCATGTTCACACAGAGGAGGAGACAAGACACAACTCAGGGTTTAATGACGTGTCAAATTGATCCTAAAGGTCAAAGGTCAACATCCCTCATAAGTGACTGAGAGCTCTTCACACTCAGACTGATGAAGAGGATGAAATGTTCAGAGACACTGTTCTGCTAATGGAGGTGGTTTGATAAAACACAGGTATGTTCACAGAAAAATCACCTGGTCACAGGTGAATAAAGTTTCACCCTCTGTGAAACTGAACCTCACAGTGGTCAGAGGTCAAGCTGCAGTGAAGGTAGCAGCCATGTTAAGGTTACCTCAGGGGGTTAATGGAGCATTGGAGCAGAGGAATGTGAGTGTGTGCCGTGTTGAACTGCACACGCCTCAGAAATGAAACAGAGGAATTTTCCTCGGGGGGTTTATCTTATCAGTGTTTACTGTAAGCACCATCTAGTTTTCTGCGTCGACTCTGACAGACTGTAGCTGTCGGCTCGATGCCAGGACGCCACACTGGCACAGAGCGCTCACACAGGATGGACGGAGTCAGGACTCCTCCTCAGACCCACATCACATCTGGAAACTCAGCTGGCAGGTCAACGCTCAGGTCCAGATCCTTAAAGTGATAGTTCAGGTTATTAGACGTGAGGCTGTGTGAGGTGGCCAGACACAGTCAGTGTGTCAGCTGCAGTGGATTCAGATCAGCTCGCTACCGGCAACGCTAGCTGAGTGTTGCCGGTAGAAATAGGGCAGAACTAAAACGACATTGTGACAAGTATCTACGGATGAATGCTAATGTTAGCTAGTTTCTAACTTTAGCCTAAAGTTACATTCTAGCTGCTAGCATGCCCTTTAATTTCCAATGATGACTCGTACTATGTTTCCTTTAGTTGACCCCTGGTTGTCATTGCATGATTCCCTCTCCGGTTGGAGGAGCAGCAGCTGCTTCATGGGAGTAAATAAAGTGCTGCTTCTCTGGAGTCGACTCGTGCTGCTGCCAGATGAAACGATGTTTTCCTGCTTCAAAGAGTGAAGCGTTAACAGTGTCTGTTTCCAGGGTTCAATGTTCCCTCACGCCGACAGTCCACAGCATCCAGCTGAACCACCTTCCCACCGAAAATAAGTGGGTCGACTTTAAACACCTCTCAGTCAGAGCATCTCCTCCTCCGCAGCCATGTTTATGATAAAGTTTAGAGGTGTTTTATTCATGTTCTACAGCTGGGATGCCATGGTTACGGCCCGCGGGCCGGACCCGGCCCGATTGAACATCACATCCAGCCCGTGGGTTGATATGGGAGAGTTTTATTTTTATTTAAATCTAATGTTTTATTTTTTTATTTTAATTTTCGTGGAACCCGTCAGTTGCATAGACTGCCTGGTGTGACTCTGAGCACGGAGCGGGAGACAAACAGCGCAGTGAGCCCCCCTCCCCCCCTCGCGCGCGGACGATGTAGCCGACCAGTGAAGGAGACATCGCCCGTCCCTAAGCTTACATTGCTTGCACAAAACTTTTGATCAGCACTCAGCATTTGTTTATTGTTGTTGTTCATTTAAACTAGTCTGCACAGAGAGCGTGAGGGGGCGAGAGAGAGAGAGAGAGAGAGAGATCTGTGGTCTTGGCCATTAGTTCATGTTATTTTTATGTAGGTAACATGTTGTCAAATATGTTTAAAGTTAAATAAACTAGCCTACCTATACAGTAGTTATGTCTCGTTGTATTAGTTTGTCCTGGTATTGATGTGATGCGCGTCATTGAATAATGCACAAATAGATATTCTAATAGTTTGAATGTATGTGTTTTTTAGAGGGAATATTCGAAGGTCATTTTTGAGCAGTGTTGACAGCGTAGCATGGATAGGACAATGTTACGTTTTCAGAGGGTACTGTGACTTGCTTTAGGCTTCTGTGTAATTGTAGGCCTCATTGTGAGGCTATTGTGGTGCCAATGCAATTTCTTTTTGATGTGCAGGCCTTAATGAATAATTTCAAACAGTGATGTTGAGTCAGTGTTTGGTCTTTTCAGTTCGAAAGTGTAATTCGGCCCGCTGAGGTCTCACTTGAAAAAAATCTGGCCCCCTGACCCATTTCACCCTGGCATCCCTGTTCTACAGGATAAATATACTGTATGTTCTCAGCTCATTCCCATGGTAACAGATCATTGTGACCTGTGGTTGTCAGTTCAGTCGATATCAGTCACAGTCATTAAACTCTTTGGTTCATTTGGACTGATGACGTCAAAACATGAATATCACATGTTTTTTAATGGTGAAGCACTTTGCCAGCTGTCACAAATAAAGGTTATTAACATCAGTCATCCCCTCAGAGACATGAGCCAGTCTCCAGGTTCTGCCCTGACTGAAGGTGTTATGTATGTAGAAGTGTGCAGGTGTGTGCTCACTGCTCTGAGTGTGTGATTATAAATGCTCAGTACAGAGGGTTAAAGTGTGACTTCTACTATACCTCTAGTACTAGCTGCTGTGTTGCTAACGCTAAGGCTACAGCAGCTATTTCTGTGTCTGTGCCACTACTACTTCTGCAACTGCTGCTATTAATGTCAGCACGAAACAGAAGCAGCACAATGACATAAAAATACAACACAGAGTCAGACAGACTGCCAGCAGCAGATTACCGCTGCTGGAGAAAAACCTCATATCCACAACGTCTAAATGTCCAGGCTTGTTTCTCGGTTAACCACCGTGCACTTGCGAGGTTTTACTACTGCCAAGAGTTTCACAAATGGGGTTTCAGAAAATCCTGCGTCCCAGCGGAGTCGGTCGTCCTGCAGCTCAGGCTGACATGTCCAACGAGGGAGTACGGAGCTGCTTTTAAACCTGTGGTTCCCTCTGTTATTTCTTCTAATCTGTCACTTTGGCATCAGAACCTGGAAACTGCCCGGGCTGAGAAACTGAAACCCACAGTCATATTTCACATGTGATCAGTCTGTTGTGCACTGTGTTATTACTTTATTGAATTACACATTAACGTCTGATTATTTGCTGAATAGTGATTTTTATTTGACAGCACGTCAAAAAGCTCCGTCACCTCTGTGGACAGTTACACTCTGAGCCTGCAGACCTCCGAGCTCCTCGTCCCGATCCGGACCGAGCGCAGACCGGCTACCAGAGGAGACCTGCTGACTCAGCCTGGGGAGGAGGTGTAGGAGGAGGTGGAGGTGGTGGAGCCGGCTCTCCTCCTCCCCTGCTGCCTCCCACTGCTCCTTATCAGGCTGCCAAACCCAGACAACGCCCCCCCCCCCCCCCCTCCTCCTCCTCTTCCTCCTACTCTTCCTCCCATCCACCACAAACAGGCAGCAGACAGAAAACCAACTCCCTCCATCCACTGGAAACATTTATCAGAATAAAAATGGCCGAAGGTTTTTCTGAGAAACACTGAAAAATCTGCATCCTGCAAGTTTGAACAAATCTGTAGAGCTGTGAGGCGGAGGAGGTGGAGGAGGCGGAGGAGGTTGTTTGAGGCGCCAGGTTCATGCAGCAACAAGAACTACGACTCCTGAGGTCACCAGTTCAAATCCCCGCACAGAGGTCAAACTTCCTGTTTGTGTAAAACATACTAGGACAAAAAGGGACTCTTCAGCCAATCACGGAGCTGCACATCGTGTTGTTATTGTGTTGAGTTGCACTTGTCGGTGCAGCAGAGATGCACTGATGTAGAAACAGGTGACTGAGGGCGTGAGAAATGAGGCGGCTGCCAGGATTCATAAAACAGAAACACATGAACTCACATCTGTGAGTTATACCAGTGAAAGTGTTCAGGCATCAGACTCTGAGCAGATACTTGTGTGTACGTGAATATGTGGAACTGGTGTGTGACTGACGCTGCAGACGAGATAAAGACGCCCATTGAACAGTGTGTGTTCACAGAGCAGCGACGCAGCTCATTGGATGTTACTGTAAAATCCTGTTTTCCTTCTGGATCCCGGTTTCATCGTGTTGGAGAGAATCAGTCAACACCTCCGCACCAGCAGAAAGAAAACAGAAGTTCGGCCCTGTGGTTTTCCTCGCTCTCGTTACGTGTCATTATGTGTGAAGGCCGTCTGACGTGAACGCCGCCGCAGATAGAGCGGAGCTCCAGCTGCCAAACCACAGAAGAAGAAGAGAGGAGAAGAAGACGGTGCCAGAGTCTCAGATCACGACTGAGATAAGTTCACATTCATGTTCTGAGCATCACTCTGAATTATTTCAACTTTGTTTCTAAGAAGTTTGTGTTTTTCTCTGTGTGGCGGAAGGCTCTAAATACTACATTACCCATGAGCCTTAGTAAACTGTCGTCGCCATCAGGAACGAAATTCATCAACGTGGCCACTGAACTGATCCAGGATCTGAGTCTCAGACCTGGATCTGAGTCTTGGGATCTGCAGCGGGAAGCCGAGCCGAGCTGCCAGACCTCAGACCTGCTGACCCTGGAGCCTCCACCCACCTGGTTGTTCACCTGCAGGACTCCTGAGGGGAGCATGAACGACTGAACCGCAACTCATCACAGCGACACCTCAGACACGTGTGTCATCTGTAAACGCACCTGAACACATCGCTCTGACCCAACACACATCATCTGCAGCTTCCTCCTCCTGCTGTTTTTTGTTGTCGTCATGACGTCACGTTGCTCAACTTCATGTTTCAACAGAAACTCCGTGAAATATGGAAGTTTTAGTTTTATGATTTTTTTTTTACAACCGCAGCGAAGCATGAAAGTGGAAGAGACAAAACAAAACCTGCAAAACCATCTGTAGTAACTTTAATCAATCAGTCAATCAATCAATCAGTCAATCAATCATGTTATTTGTCCTCAGTGGGGGAACTGTGGAAGCAGCAGTGGGATTAATGCATAAAAACACCAAGACTTAAAGAAGAACAATAAGTTCATAAAACAGAAACAGTTTGTTAGTAAATAATAATTAAAACAACATCAACATTTTCCTCCTGGAGTTTAGGCGGGAAACCTCAGAGAGTTTGAGTCTGAGACAAACTGAAAGTGTTGATGTGGAGGGCGGGAAAAATGTGACGGATTCAGAGGAATGAATTTAACTTTTTAAACAAACAACAAACAAACAGCTCCGTCACTCTCCAAGTCATTCAGATGAAGCTCTGACAGAATGTGTCCCAGCAGCTTCAGGCCGACCTCTCTGTCTGATGTCGATCTTTAAACCACAGAAGAAGAAGAAACAGTCTCAGAGTTTTCACACTTCCTCCAAACGAAATAAAAAAATTCTCTCTCTCTTCTTCCTCTGTCTCTTCGTGGGAACCGTGTTCAGTTTTACAGACAAACTGCTTACTCATGACCCAGATACGGCAGTGACCTGTCAGCCCCGCTGCATGCTGGGATACCTTCAGGACGCCGCGCGATAAAGTCGAAAGTCAGCTTCCTCTTTTGTGCAGAGAAATGTTGCCCCGTCACTTCACTTCCTGTTCAGCAGCAGCGAGACGAGGAGGTGGCTGATGAGGTCGCACCTGTCTGTGATGTCATCCTCCTCTTTATCTTCTTCCTCATCCTCCTCTCTTTGCTTTTCATCCCCCTCTCCTCCCCCTCTGTTCCTCCTCTCCTCCTCCTCTCTTCTCTCTTCCTCCTCCTCCTCCTCCTCTTCCTCAGTGTGACCTCTCGGGGCGTTGTCAGAGTGAAGTAGAAATAAATGGTTCGACTTCAGGAGAGAGAGAGAGAGAGAGTCAGTGACTGGGAGTGGAAATCTGGCAGAAAACAGCTGGTGATCCTGAAGGCATCGTGAGGTGTTCAGGGTAAGGCAGAGATGGTATCATCCTGAACACAGCAGAAGGTCTCTGGTGGATCTCAGGCTCCAGCTGTTCTTCCCACACTCTCTCTCTCTCTCTCTCTCTTTTCCTTCCTCCTCTCCTCTGGATGTTTTCCCGCCGGCCGGCTGCCAGAGGCCTCGCAGGAGCAGAAATGAGGCGTGCAGCGAGCCGAGCACTCTGGGAGCAGAAATGAGAGCCAGCCGCTGGTCATAACGCTGTGAATTATTAACGCTGAATATCAGTCTGCAGAAACGCTCAGTTATCAGATCCACTCACATACTCCACATTTATTCACCCGTTCAGCCCAGTTTGTTCTGGAGCAGCACCAAGCACGTTCACACTGAGCAGCTATAGGTTGTTTGTTTAGCCCGTCGCCATGACGACTGCATCTCAGCAGGGAATATAAGGAAACACACCGGGACAGAAAAGTAAGAAATTAAAACGACAACACCTGGAGTCCAAAACACTCTGTCCTGGAGCTTTCCATCGTACCACATGGTCTTCTTCCCTTTGTCTTAAAACATAAGAACCTTCACGCAGGAGGATTCTACGGTGGCCCTGAAGCTCAAAGCTCTGCAACCTCAGAAAACATCTGCATCAGTCTGACACTGAGCTGCAGAAACTCACAACACAACAGGAAGTGTCTCCAGGGGACATGAAGAAGTGACGCACTCGTTGTTTTTAGCTTCAAAGGTCACAAAGCATTAAACAGGTGCGTCGCAGCCTGGTTTGTCACTTTTTCATGTCCCCTGGAAACACTTCCTGTTGTGTTGTGAGTTTCTGCAGCTCAGTGTCAGACTGATGCAGATGTTTTCTGAGGAGCACTCTGTGAGCGTGAACGTGGCGTGAGCATGGCGGCTGAAATCACTGAACTTGTGTGTGTGTTCACACCAGCTGTGTCTCTCTTCATGGTGTTCAGTTACTGAATGTTGGATTTCTCTTCATTATTAATTAATTTCTGATTTATCTCTCATGCAGCTGCTACAATGGCTCATATTCATATTTTTCACGCCTGTGTCAGATTCAGATTCAGACTAGACACAGAAACCATAGTGGAAGGTGTCGGTTTTAAAGTTGCTGGTATGATGTCACTACGACATCATCAGCTCTTTTCTCACCTGTGAAAAACAAGCGAGAGACCGACTTTCTAGATCACGTGATGCAGCAGTGTCGTCACTCTAACTCATTAACATGTGCGCCAAAATGAGTCAACGCCACGCCACGCAGCCAGTGAGTTCCCGGCGTAAGCTGCAGCGGTTTGAGGTCTCGGGCCGCCGTAGGATTCACTGCAGGGCTGCTGGTTACAGGCGTCACTAATAAACTGGCAGCTGAGTTTGTCAGAGGCAGCTCAGACTGCGGTGTGTTTGTGTCTGTGCAGTTCATTAAGTCCGTTAACGTGTGACTTCTTCACGTGATCCTGCTGATGAGCTGATGATGCTGAGTGACATCATCAAAGCTGTCCAATCAGTGAGTCAGCTGCCGGCATGTGTGGCTCCATGTTCACTCCTCATGTTTGTTAAAAGTCAGTGAAAGCAAAAGATCTAAACCACAGGAGTGACAGAGACGTGGTCACATGTTTCAGGTGAAGAGGATGATGTCATCAGCGTCTCTTCTTCTTCGTGGCGTTGGAGCAGTGGCATCAGTGAACAGAGTGAACTCTGGGATGTCTGTGGTGATGGATGAGCCTCCTCCTCACATGCCTGTGTTTGTCTTTGCTCCATAAATGTGGAATGTGCAGTTTTATTAGGAGAAGTTGCAGATGTGGAGCTCTGACTGTTTACATGCAGGAAGCATGACGGAGGAGTCCGGCACTCGGGGTTTCATATCAGCGAGACGCCGGTCCGGGAGGTCAAACCCTCCTGGACTGTAACACGACCGTAAACAGGAAGAAGCAGTGTCTGCTGGGTAATATGAACATGTGGAGTGGATCACACTGTGTTTCAGGAAACATCTGCTTTTGTTCGAACACGTCTGTCTGAGCCGTCCCTGCAGTTTGTCCTGAGGGTGGCGCCAGAGGAGACACCATTCAAATCTAAAGGTTCATCCTCTGAGGGTCATGAACATCCTTTAAAGAACATTAACCCTCTGAGGTCGTCGGATGTTTCTGTTAATATCTCTGTGATATTACAGAGTTTAAATGCTGATAAAATCTGTCGACTCTCCACTTTCTGTTTCATGTTCTTGTGCGATGGTACGTGACTCAGAGCTGAAGGCCTCGAAGCAGACCTCCGGTTAAAGCAGAGGCAGACGCTTCCACTCAGTGATATCACAACATCTCATTCTAGATTTTATTTTAAACATTTATCTACTATTTCACTCAGATGTTGGTGAGCACATCAGTGGAGCGATGCTTCTGCACAGAGGCTCAAAAAGGGGCGTGGCTATAGAAAGAGTTCTGAAAAGTGTGATATAAACACTTTATGTGATTTTCAACCTTTTTAAAGAAATAGTGCAGAAATCCAGGAAATGCCCTCAGAACAAACAGATACTGATCAGAGATTCATGTCAACACTTCCCATAAACAGATGCTCCCACAATGAGTTTTATTCAGTGCAGTCAGAGTCTCCATCAGGCAGATGCACAAAACAAACATCACATTATATCTACACACACACCTCAGGCAACAGGAAGTGAAACATCACTGGTGTGGTCATATTTACCTGAAGAACTCTCTCCTGCGTCACTGTGTCTGTGACCCGTTAGTGTTTTCATGAGGATTTTATCTGTGCAGAACAAATAATATTCAGTTTTACCAGAAAACAATGATGAGATGATGAAGTCTTTCTCCAGGTGTCTCTTTACCATTTATCATGTGCTGTCTCTCCCTCCGACAACCTGAGACAGAGACGACTGGAGACGCTTCGACATCTTCATCAAGTCTTCATCAGCTGGAGACAGAGACAGTTTACTGAGAGTTCAACCTGAAACTGGAAGTGACAGGGACGTGTGATGTTTGTAAAGTAGAGAAAATGAATATTTAGTGAAACAATCGTCGTGTTAAATGTCTCCTTTTCCTAAAGGAAGCTTCCTCTGCTGAAGGAGATAAGATAGGAAGCAGTGAAGCTCCTTTCCTCAGCTCTCATCATGGCCGCTGCTCATTTCACTCAGTTTGAACCTTCCTCACCTTTCTGTCATCATTCACCTCCTGTTTCTCCTGCCACTCCCACCTGTCCTGCAGTAAGTCACCTGACTCTCTGCACACACCTGCTCACCTGTTCCCCATCCCCTCGTTAGCTCCACAGTATTCATATCAGTCAGTGTCACTCACTCCCTGCAGGACAGTGTCTCCTGCCTGATTACCTGAAGTCCAGCTCAAACCCTTAGTTAAAGGTGAGCTTGTTTACCTGAGTCTCACCTGTGTCACTGAGCCGTGACGAGCAGCAGCGAGTGAAGATCACTGAGGGGACAAAAGAGGACAAAGCCTCAGTTGTTGTGGACGTCTCCGAACATCATCGAGGTTTGTTCTAATTATCAGAGGAGACGATCAAACAGCACTAACCCTTCAGATGTCAGAGCTCCGCCTCCAATGATCTAACACACAAATCAAAGCCGTAATTAAGCTTCATAAATCAGGGCTGTGAAACACTCTGCAGCTCTATCACAGGGAGAGAGAGGCGGGCGATCAAAACTGGAGCCGACGCAGCGATGAGACGCAACACGATCAGAAATCTGCTGAGTCTCCAAACGATGCACGGGCATGTCGCGGCGGTGGGAAAATAAAGCTCCATCCAGCAGAGCGTGGATTGTAGCTGACGGCACTTTGACTGTCAATCTCCACCCGGCTGCCTCGTAAAAGACACCAAAACAAACAGCTCCCTCTGAGCTGCGCTAATGTTCCTCATAGCTTCATACAGGGCCAATAAATGCCAGCCGGCTCGGAGGCCGGCGCTGAATAAACAGGGAGATATATTTCCTCTCTTTGTTCCTCTGGCAGCGGGGCCTCCCAGCATAAATTGCAAATAATTGTGGTACCAGAGAGGATTAAGTTCTGCTCGGTTACACACAAAGAAAATAAAAAAATCTGGCTCCAAATCTCAGATTGTGTGATGTGTTTTCTCTTGTTTTCATTTCACAGTCGCCTTTTGTTCCTTTAAAAAAAGAAAAGAAAAACTGTCTCTGAGGAACCTGTTTGTTAAAGCGCTGGATTTAAAGAGTCAGGAGAAAATCATCTAAGCAACTGAACTCAGGTAAGTCGCTCTCCACCTGAATCACTTTCTCTCTGAGACCCAGTCAGTGAACTGTGTGACAGTCCTTACAGCCTGTTTCTTGTTTCACTACAACTGTCAAATAAATGGAGTGAAGGAGAAAGAACAACATTCCCTCCTAAATACAGGAGTGGAAGAACAAAGCAGCATAAAATGGGAATACCTGAGTAGCCTACAAGTTCCATGAAAGTGCATTTAAGTACAGAAATTAGAACAACTGTACTTCCACCACTGCTAATACAATCACTGAGTCTTCAGCACGTGGATTTTATATTGTTCAATGAGCCAACAGTAAAACTCTGAGTCTGAGAGAAAACAAAGATGGCGTCTGTTAAAGAAGCTGATATCAAAAGGATAAAATTAAACCACACAGACACACAAAGACTGTTAACATGAAATAATAAACTCTATATTGATGTCAAACGTATCAACTAATCCTCCATTGCCCCACTGCTCATGACTCCAGTGTTTGTAACATTAGATCATATATGACATTTTATATTGGTAATGAAATGTCAAGCTAACACTGGAAATGAAAGGGCGCACCATCAGATAGCTCACATTAGATAGCTCAACTGTAACTCCAGGCTAAAGCTAGAAACTAGCTCACATTAGTTAGCGAAACTTTAACTTAAGGCTAAAGCTAGAAACTAGCTAACATTAGTTAGCGAAACTTTAACTTAAGGCTAAAGATTCTTCCTGACACGAACATGAGAAATATAGTGTAAGCTAATTACAATACAGGTAAAAAGGAAATGTTTAATTTCAACCCCCTGAACTGATGCCCCTCTTTAGGGGGGGTCAAGTTCTTAATCAGGGGGGTCACAAACTGGGTGTTATACTGAGGAGACCAGTGTTCCCAGTCCATGTGAGTGGAGCTGAAGCAGCTGAGTCTCTGGTCTATCAGAGAACAAACAGAGAGTTCTGCCCTGCTTTCAGCTCAGCCTGGAGGCTCCTGAAAGAGCTGCCCAGTCAATGAAAGGAGCCGGTTAATCTTTAAACACAGGCCAAATAGAAGAAGTGGATAGCCAAATAGAGCAGATAAACAGATAGGGCTGCTGACACACTCTCTACACAACATGTCAATGAAACTAAAGCACTTTGAGACTGCAAACACAGAGGATCTGAAAATAACCACATGTTCTCCTGCGTCTGGAGACACGCTGCCAAAAGTACAGGAGGATGTTTGGTCAGGTAACAGAGGTTCATCCTGAGAGAGTGGTCACATGCTGTACAGGTAAGCAGGATGTCAAGCCGCTGAGTGACCCCCTCCCCCCTTTACATACCTGCAGCATAGATTTAGATTCATGGCGTCAGATTTCAGACAAACATCTGTATCGTAGATGATCATATTTCCAAACATAACTGTGTTTATTCACCAGTATTCATTAACATGAGAGCAGGGCTGAGTGGTGGTAACCATGGTGATAGGAAGGTTTGTGCGATGTCTGGATACGTGGCGTGTGCGGAACGTCTTGTTTTTCATTTTGGCGCCATGTTAAGTTAGAGTGACACATGTCACATGATCTAGAGATTCTGCGTCTCGCCTACTTTCCACACGTAACGTGTCTCCCAGGACAAACTGATGATGTCATAGTGGCATCATACCAGCAACTTTAAAACTGACTCCACTATAGTTTCTGTGTCTGAATCTGAATATGACACAGACATGAAAACACATAAATATATTTTACATTTATTATTATTTTAAGCTTTACTGACATTTTCTGTCAAAAAGAAATTTATTAATAATGAAAAGAAATTCTAATTCAGGAACCTGTAAAGTCCAGCCACCACGCACACACAACACAGGAAGTGTGTTCCTGGTGTTGTAGAGCAGGGACACTGGAGTGACGGGACAGATGTGTCTGAGCGCCGTCCTGTGGCCTGACGGGGCCCGTCCAGGAGCCTTCATGCTTCTGTATTTGAAGTATCGTGGACAGCGGTCTTTATGGTTGTCATGGTAACACAGTTAAAAACAGCAGATTCAGTGTGAAGTCTCTGATGTCTCTGAGTTTCTGATGGTTCTTCCAAACCTCAACACGACGCTCAGCTCAGCAGCGTCTGCTACTTCCTCAATATGACGGCGACGTGTCAGCGGTAAACCTGAAATAAAACTCACTGGACCGTGTGAGAGGATCATTAACACTGAAGTCCTGGACTCGGTCCTGGACTCGGTCCTGGACACAGACCTGGAGAGAGACGCAGCCAGCGGAGCCTTTCTGAGAGCTTCCAGCCGCTAACAGGCTAATGTCTTCCATCCACAGGAAGACGCTGCAGCCAACAGCAGACACTGATCCAGAAACACAATAAAGACCTGAGAGTCTTTACACTGAGAGACACTGAGACACGTCCAGCCAAAACCACATGTCAGTGGATTATCAGCTCTGATCCACAGCTACACACAGACACAGAACAAAGACTCTGAGAGAATATATTTCCTCTGCTGAGACTGAGACTGATGTTTAACTCACAGAACCATCAGATCCGCTTCCTTCAGCGACACAAAAAGACGGGAAGAAGAAAGGAGGACAAGATGGATGACAGAGGGAGAAGGGAAAAGAACGAAGAGAGGGAAGTGGATGAAAGTAGAGCAGAGAGGAAGAAAAGAGACGATGATGATGGTGAGGGTGAAGAGGAGAAGAGAGGACAGGTGAAGGTGGTTCCAGGTGTCACTGATGAGTCGTCTGGATCCGGACATCGTGACGTTCAGATCATCTCCTCCTCTTCGTCACTACGAGTCCAGCAACAGGAAACACTTTCACGTGTTGTGAGCATCCTGCTGTTTGCACTCTGGGCAGGTGGATCAGACTCACCTGGGATTCACTGGGACGTTTTGGTGGTTCTTAGTAACCACTGGTGATTTTAGCAGCAGCTGCTTTAGATGAAACAAGAAAATCACACAGTGTTTGACATCATGTGTTAGTTCATGTCAGTCTGATCCAGGTGAGACACACACCTGTTCTCCCATAAGCCACTTTCTCCTGGAGAATCACATCACGTTAAATCAGTGATTATTTTACCAGGTAACTTTAAATAAATAAACTGAATATATTATAATATTATTATTAAAGTTTTCAGTGTGTGTTCGGATCATCAGTGTTTGTAGCTGTTTGATGTTTGACATTAAATAGAAATGACCCACTCACCTTTATTCACGTGTTTACTACAAACTCTACAGGCACACCTGTCAATCATCAAACCCAGAACCAGCAGGACAAACCTAAATCTGGTCCTGTGTGGGAGGGGCCAGGAGCCTGTTACCTGTCTGTACCCGGGGGCCCACGTCCCTGATGTGAAAGTGTTTGTTTGAATGACCTCCACTGTTTCCAGTTCAGTCCGTCCAGTTTGACCAGTTTACCTCCACAGGCACATGAGTGAGTTTTTCTCCACCTCAGAGGTGTCAGTGTCTTCATGTAAGATGCGTTTCTGGCTTTAATCCCGGCGTCTGATTGGCTGGCAGGTGAAAGGGCGGCGGAGACGAGCTCACTGTGGACGGATGAATCAGCGTCACATGGTTCCTCTTAGCAGCTTTCAGCGCTGTGGTGAGGGTGGAGCGGTGTTGGCCTCGCACTCTGGACCGTCCTTCCCACTGAGGAATGTGTGTTCACGATCCAGACGGGGTCACACAGGAGGTCGATCATGTTAAACCTCTCCAGGATCTGAGAAGACCAGAACTCAACGTGGTTCAAATCGATCTGTTTCAGTCCAGTTCAGTTCAGAGGCTCGGAGCTGCTGAAGATATATTTCTGGTCTTTTGATGAAGTTAGGCTAACAGCTTCCTCCTGCTTTGTCATTGTGCTAAGCTAGGCTAACAGTGTCCTCCTGCTTTGTCATTGTGCTAAGCTAGGCTAACAGCTTCCTCCTGCTTTGTCATTGTGCTAAGCTAGGCTAACAATGTCCTCCTGCTTTGTCATTGTGCTAAGCTAGGCTAACAGCTTCCTCCTGCTTTGTCATTGTGCTAAGCTAGGCTAACAGTGTCCTCCTGCTTTGTCATTGTGCTCAGCTAGGCTAACAGTTTCGTACTGCTTTGTCATCGTGCTCAGCTAGGCTAACAGTGTTATACTGCTTTGTCATCGTGCTAAGCTAGGCTAACAGTTTCCTTCTGTCTTCATGCTAAGCTAGGCTAATAGTTTCCTTCTGTCTTCGTGCTTAGCTAGGCTAACAGTTTCCTCCTGTCCTTCTGTCTTCATGCTAAGCTAGGCTAACAGTTTCCTTCTGTCTTCATGCTAAGCTAGGCTAAGCATGTCCCGGGCCACCTCCAACCTGAACATACATGTCATTAGTTCCAACCATCTGATATGAGTGTCTCCTGAAACAGCGCCCCTACGGCAGTAGGTGTACCAGACCTTGATTGTCATGGTTACAATAATAAACAAGCATACTGTACCGACAGCGATGTACAAGACTTTAGTCGCCATGGTTACTATATTAACGAATATCGTCTACGAAGGTGTGGCCCGAAATGAGACGTTCTGGTCTACGGAGGATTTTCTCTTGTCATCAGCTGTTCCCGCCCTTACTGTGGTGTTGCAAAGTGTGGCTCCTGTCCAACCTTGACAACACGTAACTTTTTGTTTTAAGACCCTTGGTTTTAACTGTTGGAGCCTCTGGAGGATGAGACCATGAACTGGGACACAGCTACTGAAATCAGTGCGACCTTCTTCAGGACACTCTGACTCCACCCCTCTATACCCTGGCTCCACCCCCTGGTTCCACCCTGTCAGTTGTTACCTGGTCTCGATGTTTTCAGGTATGTATTTCATGTTGAATCAGTGGTATTTCAGTTGGTCAGTGACTCTGTCATGAACATGTGGAAGTCATCATCTTCATCTCTCCATCAACCTGCTGCTCTTCTTCTTCTTCTTGTGTCTCAGCCTGATCTTTACAGCTGTTTTCTACATTATCAAACGAACACATTCACCTGTTTCTAATACACATGGTTCATGTCACTGATCGTGTTTCCTGTGTCTTTATAGACAGCATCTGAAACTCATGAATATGTAATGAGGCTGTTTTGGCTCCAAGCTCAGGTCAGCCGTCCCACTGTCCGCTCTCAGCGTGAAGAAGAAGAAGAAGAAGAAGAAGGAGAAGGAGAGAGCTGGTCACATCATCTCTCAGCAGCCTGTAAAGCAGCAGCATTTCACTGTGAGTCAGTTGAGTGTAAATGAATGGGATCACTGTGTTTAGAGAGCACTTCATGTAACATGTAAATGTGTCTGTGACTTCTGAGACTTCAGCCTGAAGCTGGATGATCAGACAGCAGCTTCTGATGAACTGATTCTACAAGAAAGAAAATCTGTAAAAGAGATTCACTCCAGTTTAGATCAGAGTTCATTCGTGAAGTTTCACAGCTGCTGTTTCACCTCAGACGAATGTGAAAACTTTTTTTTGTTTTAATTTTCATCATTTCCACTCTGATTTATTTTTAATGTTCATTAAACTCAGTGTGAAGTTTGTTTGAACATGGTGAGACTGTATAAAACGATCGTGCTGCTGCTCAGTGAGTGAATGTATCTGTATCTATTGATCCTGGAGCTGTTTCATAAGAGACAGAGATTCTTTCACTGACATAACCTGAGAACTTCATGTTCATGGAGTTAAAACAAGGTGTGAAGCTGCTTGTTAATATTACAGTGCTGAACAACTGTTGCATCTGTTCTTAAAAATCTCTACTCTTTGCTAATTCATGTTGTTTAAACCAAAATGTCTAAAAAAATAAAGATTAAAGACAGAACAGAATAAACTTCCTGTACCTTCGTGTTCTTGTATTTATTTAAATTTCCCTGATGAGTCTGAGTAAGCAGCAACGAAGATCTGGTCCCACGAGAGAATCTACTTCATCAAACTGATTGAATTCAGTTTTACACCATTAAATAATTATATTTGTATAAAATATCTGCTGACATTAACTAACTAACTAACTAACTAACTAACTAACTAACTAACTAACTAACTAACTAACTAACTAACTAACTAACTAACTAAGTTACTAACTAACTCACTCACTGTCATAGGACTTGAACAGAGGTGTCTGTCACAGCAGAGGATCACAGACATCAGTGTGGACAAACAGACTGGTTCTAATGTTCTGGTTCTAATGTTCTGGTTGTAATGTTCTGGTTGTAATGTTCTGGTTCTAATGTGCTGGTTCTAATGTTCTGGTTCTAATGTTCTGGTTCTAATGTTCTGGTTGTAATGTTCTGGTTCTAATGTGCTGGTTCTAATGTTCTGGTTGTAATGTTCTGGTTGTAATGTTCTGGTTCTAATGTGCTGGTTCTAATGTTCTGGTTCTAATGTTCTGGTTCTAATGTTCTGGTTGTAATGTTCTGGTTCTAATGTTCTGGTTCTAATGTTCTGGTTGTAATGTTCTGGTTGTAATGTTCTGGTTCTAATGTGCTGGTTCTAATGTTCTGGTTCTAATGTTCTGGTTCTAATGTTCTGGTTGTAATGTTCTGGTTCTAATGTGCTGGTTTAATGTGCTGGTTCTAATGTTCTGGTTCTAATGTTCTGGTTCTAATGTTCTGGTTGTAATGTTCTGGTTCTAATGTGCTGGTTCTAATGTTCTGGTTCTAATGTGCTGGTTCTAATGTTCTGGTTCTAATGTTCTGGTTCTAATGTGCTGGTTCTAATGTTCTGGTTCTAATGTGTTGGTTCTAATGTGCTGGATCTAATGTGCTGGTTCTAATGTGCTGGTTCTAATGTTCTGGTTGTAATGTGCTGGTTTAATGTGCTGGTTCTAATGTTCTGGTTGTAATGTTCTGGTTCTAATGTGCTGGTTCTAATGTGCTGGTTTAATGTGCTGGTTCTAATGTTCTGGTTCCAATGTTCTGGTTCTAATGTTCTGGTTCTAATGTGTTGGTTCTAATGTGCTGGATCTAATGTGCTGGTTCTAATGTTCTGGTTCTAATGTTCTGGTTCTAATGTGCTGGTTCTAATGTTCTGGTTCTAATGTGCTGGTTCTAATGTGCTGGTTCTAATGTTCTGGTTCCAATGTTCTGGTTCTAATGTGCTGGTTCTAATGTGCTGGTTCTAATGTTCTGGTTGTAATGTTCTGGTTCTAATGTTCTGGTTCTAATGTGCTGGTTCTAATGTGCTGGTTTAATGTGCTGGTTCTAATGTTCTGGTTCTAATGTTCTGGTTCTAATGTGCTGGTTCTAATGTGCTGGTTCTAATTTTCTGGTTCTAATGTGCTGGTTCTAATGTGCTGGTTTAATGTGCTGGTTCTAATGTTCTGGTTCTAATGTTCTGGTTTAATGTGCTGGTTCTAATGTTCTGGTTCTAATGTTCTGGTTTAATGTGCTGGTTCTAATCTTCTGGTTCTAATGTTCTGGTTCTAATGTGTTGGTTCTAATGTTCTGGTTTAATGTGCTGGTTCTAATGTTCTGGTTCTAATGTTCTGGTTTAATGTGCTGGTTCTAATGTTCTGGTTCTAATGTGCTGGTTTAATGTGCTGGTTCTAATGTTCTGGTTCCAATGTTCTGGTTCTAATGTGCTGGTTCTAATGTGCTGGTTCTAATGTTCTGGTTCTAATGTTCTGGTTCTAAAGTTTAACTAGAATAAATTCTGAGCCTGTGAACAGCCGCACAGAGTGACTCAGGGACTCGGAGCTGATGCTGGATGAGCTGCTGAAGGTTCGATTCCCGGTTCTGTGTTCTTGTATAGACGACACTAACAGGCACTAACAGGCGCCTCTGCTGTGAGCACAGGCTGACCTGGGGTTCAGTGTGTTGCTCAAGGGCACTTCAACACTTGGATGATCTGTCCTTCTGAAGGAGCCATGTTACGGCTGGTAAGGAGGCCCCTGGCCCCGAGCCCATAGGCCTGCTCAGTAATCCGTGGCTGGGAATCAAACCCCCAACCTCACAATGAACAGACCACCACTCCTCCACATGAGAACCTGATTATTATGTCGTGGAGTTGACTTTTCATCTTTAACTTTAATGTGAATCAAACCGTAGAACCATCCTGAGAGCGCCTCCTATTGGCTGACAGAGGTCCACCTGACGTCATCAACTCATTAACAAAATCAACTTTATTTGTCTGTTCAGGAGAAAATGAAAATCAAGGAAAAGAAATGAATCCAAGCAACAACAGAGTGTGATAAAACGAGCTCTTTTATTATGTTTCATTATAATAATTCAGATTTTTTGGTATTATATATACATATATATATATATATATATATATATATATATATATATATATATATATATATATTTATTTATATATATATATATTTATTTATATAGAGGCTTATTTTACAATTGAGACCATAACAAACATTGGTTTAACATCAGTTTGTAAAAAAAAGAAAAGAAAAGTGCTTCTTTCCTCACTGACACAAATCGATTTTTAAAAATCTTTCAACACGAGCAGATCAACAAGAGGTCAAAGGTCATCTCAGAGGATCAGAAGGCACTCTGTGTGTGTGTGTGTGTGTGTGTGTGAGAGAGAGTGATGATACAACAGTGGAAAAGAGGAAGAGACGTGTTGCATAGAGAGAGAAACCCTTTTCACATTTTGCTTTTGTTTTTTCTCAACAACATAAATACATGAAGAGCGAGGCGTGTTTTCTTTTCAGATCAGTACCCATGATGCATTGTGTCACACACAACACGGCGCTTCAATCTACGACAAATAGTGCATGCGATAGAGCTGCTGTCCTGTCACTGTCCTCTGGAAACCTCACATCTCCACGTGTGTGTGTGTGTGTTAAACCACAACGTTCCTACAGAGCTGGAGATACCAGGTTTCCACTGGACGCTGACCTGATGAAGCAGGTACCACAGTTTCAATTCCAGTCTGAGTGTGTGTGTGTGTGTGTGTGTTTCACTTTGGCATTAAATGACCAGACTCAGGGAGATACTTGATTATTATCATCAGACACATGAAAACCTTGTATGTCCACGGCATCAGAAGGGGGGGGGGGTCCCGCCTTGTTTTTGAGCGGGAAAATGAAGCTTTTTGTGTCATAGTGCAAAGATCCAAAAAGTTTAACCTCCATCTGTTTGAACATGAAAAGCTCCTAAAAGTGGATGTACAAGGTTTCCACCGGACAGAGCGACGTGGTGACGTCAGACTGCTGCTCAGTGGATTACTCTACTTTTACTAGGATCTCTCTGATGAGCTGAACTTTCTATCACGTGACGCTCAGATGACGCTCTGACCTGCACCTCCACACAGAGCTCGTACCTGCAGCCCTCCTCCTCCTCCTCCTCCTCCTCCTCCTCCTCCTGGGGAGGGGAGCTGAGCCTATAGATCCATCATGCATTAGACAGAAAATACACATACATACGTACATACACTTGAGCCTATATAAAAGCAGTGTGCACTTTGCATTTCATAACTCTATAAAGACAAACTCTAGTTTATCAGAAGATATGGAGACGTAACTTGTATAAAACAAAGAGGAATAATTCAGGAGAAACATGCACAACAGGCTGGTGTGGGGGGGTCAGCTCCACCCGGCCCTACCTTAGCTGCTCTGATATGTGAGTTGAGTGTGTGGCGGCACACCAGTCTGTCCGGAAATAAGGCACAAACACCCAGTCCTCTGGATCTGCAGGGGGAACGAGCTTATTGGCTTTTGCACAAAAGTTTAAAAAGGCACATGAACACTGCAACAGAGACACGTCCGAGCACGTCTCCGTCTCTGACTGAGCCCCTCACAACAAGTGGAAAATAATCAGCCAATGAGATGATTCCACCTGCAGCCAATAACAATGCAGCCTCCAGACTTTTCTACAATCAGCTGTTTGAGAAAAACTGTGCAAAGTTTTTGATTGTGAACTTTGCCGCTGTGCAGATTCTTTTTCACTTGTTTTGAGTTTATGTCTCAGTCAGAGACCAGATGTTCGGGTCAGACAGATGTGTTTGCAGTGAACACCTCAGCTGCCTCAGTCTCCTCACAGCTGTCAGTCCGTCCGTACGTGAAGAGTTGTAGAACCATGTGTGTATAAATCCAGCAGTGTACCAGTCCACCTCCAGTCCGGTTCCGGACTGGATCCAGTCCGGATCCAGTCGGGGTCAGTAGTCTCTCAGCTGCCCATGGGTTTGAAGGATCCGTCCGGCAGCTGTCTGAAGATGCCCCGTAACGTGTCCAGCTCGCGGGTCAGGTGCTCCACCCTCCGCCTCAGTCTCTCGTTGTCGGTGGTCAGCTCCACCACCTTCTGCTGCGTCTCCATGTTGCGCATCTTGGCCTTGTCCCTGCTCTTGCGCACGGCCACGTTGTTGCGCTCGCGCCTCAGCCGGTACTCCGGACTGCTCTTGTCGACGTGCTTCTTGGTCTTCCCGCCTCCCCGCTGCTGCTCCAGCAGCTTCATGCCGCCCTGCTGCGGGTGCTGGTGCGGGTGTTGGTGGTGGTGCTGGTGCGGGCTGGGCACCGGGGTCGGCGGAGGAGTCGGGTGGCCCGGCTGGAGGTGCATGGTGGTCTGCGCGCAGTGCGCAATCTGGTACTGGAGGTGCGGCATCTGCGGCGGCTGCTGCTGCTGGGAATGCTGGGAATGCTGGGAGTACTGCTGGGAATGCGGGTGCGGGTGGTGGTAGGTGGGGGGCATGCCCGGGTTCAGGTCCTCGTCGTCCCGGGGCTCCTGCTTGATGGCCACCGGCCGGATGCGCGGCTCGTAGAGCGGCTCCAGCTTGGACTCCATGTAGTTGGACATGTAGAGCTGCTGGGGCCCCGGGCCCCCGCACGGCACCGACTCGTACTCCCCGTTCATGATCTTGAGCTTGTCCTGGCGGGAGCTGTGGTGGAACAGGTCGGCCAGGAAGTCGTCGTTGAAGGCGGACGGGTCTATGTAGGCGCTCAGGTCGATGGAGGTCTCGTTGTCTCCGATCTCACCGCCGAGGTCTGCCGGGTCTCTGTAGCCGGAGGGGGGCTGCTGGCCGTGGGTCAGGCTGCTCATCAGGGGTCGGGGCGCGACCTCGTACAGGTTAGAGAGCTCCATGGAGAATCTAAACCCGGGCAGACATGGTGACGAGCTCCGGGAATCCAGTTTGGTGAAAGTCAGGTCCTGCGTCGGGTCCTCAGGTGAGGGGGGGTCAGAGACCTGCAGACATGCAGTGAACGGGCTCTGCAGCCGGGGACACTGGGACAGGTTGGTGTGTGAGAGCAGAGAGGAGCGGAGTGAGGCGGCGGGAAGTCGGTCTGATTCTCCTGCTCAGTAAACTCTGAGCTGTCAAACTGTGGTTATATAGCAGGAGGGAGTGGGCGGGCACACACACACACACACACACACACACACACACACACACACACACACACACACACTCAGTCCAGGGATTTAACCCACCGTCGCTGCACAAACGTTTTCTGAGGAAAACTAGAATAAATGTTAAATACAGTCTGTTCAGCCTCATTTAACGAACTCCGTGTAGAAATCACTTCGGCCGAGCTCAGCGCATGTTATCGTCCGTCAGGACACGATGCATGAGAGTTCAGATCAGATCAGATGGAGGAAGAGTCGGTCCACACTTCGGCTCAAACCAGTTGCAGAAAAAACTTCCATTTCCACGTTTTTCACTCCAAATTTTAACCGGAAGGTTTGAGTTTTGTTCCTTTAAAATGAGCTTCAGTCAAAACTGAGACACGATCCAAATGGAAACTAGTGTTACATAATTAAAGCTGTGAAATTTAGGGGAATATACTAAATATTAACTTCATTGTGGGTTCAAAGATTTCTCCTTCTACAGGAGAGGAGACGGTAAATGGACGGAGTTTGGTTTCATCTCATTGAGGAGGTGCAGGTTGGTGGAGTCACTCCTCTGAGAGTAGAAGAGGCTGGTGCAGTCTGCAGAGAGCACGCGCCTCACATCTTCATGTTCAGGACGATTTGATGAAAATGAGGTCAAAGAAAATGAATTCTGTGCATCAGGCCGATAATAAACATCTGTCATCAGGTCACTGACTCTGAAACCAGCTGCTGCAGAAAAGAGGATTTTTCTAAATAAAGACAAATAAAACAAAATTCGTAATGAGACTAAATGAATATAAATACTTGAATATTTCTTTTATTGTCATGTTTGTGTCTAAATCATATTTATGAAGCGTAATATTATATTTTAATGTGATACCGTGATTTAGTTCAATTAAACGGGCTCCTGGTGTGTGTGTGTTTAAACTCTGTTTCCCGTCATCCCCCTCGTATTTTACCTGCTCCTGTAGGTGAATGATCCGGGGCCGGGGTCCCTGCAGGGGCAGCAGGGGTAACAGGGGCAACAGGGGTAAGAAGGTTCAGGTCCGGGCTGTGAGGCTTCTCTGGATGAAGTGAGTGAGTCGCTCAACAAACGGACTGGAGCGCCCTCTGTCGGCAGAGCGCGGCGCTGTGTGAGGAGGAGCCTCCTCCCTCATCTGTAGAAATCATTTATTTATTTATTTATTCATTTATTTATTTATTTATTTATTTCAGTTTCAGTTCATTCACTTTCTATATGTTTTATTACATGTTTATAATTTATTCCCCTTCGTTTCTGAGAGACAGTAAATCTGTTTCATCTTTCATCATCATAATAAAAATGATTTAACAGAGTCCAGATTCAGGCTGAAACCTGTTTTTAATGAAGGTCATTGAGGATATTAGAGGGTCCTTGAGGGGCTCCCAGGCTTCATTTCAGACGTTTCCAGGCATCCTTGAGGACTTGGTGGACTCATGTCCCTGAGCTGCTGAATGTTGTACAGAGGTGAAATGGCTCTGAATAAGTTTCCAGGGGTCATTGAAGAGGTTCCAGGAGTCCACAAGGGGGATATATTGATCCTTGAGGACATTTTATGGACACAGAATATATTCTAGGGACAGTTGAGGTGATTCTAGGTCCTTAAGGAGGTTCAAGGGGTCATTGAAGAAGTTCTAGAGTCTGTGAGACAGTTCCAGGAGTCACAGGATCCATTAGGTTCTAGGTCCTGGAGCAGGTTGAAGAGGTGCTTGAGGTGTTTACAGTGATCCTTGATGGACCTTGGAGATGCTCTAGGGGTTCTTAAGGAGGATCCAATCATCCTTGAATGAGTCCTTGGGTTCTATATCTATAGTTCTTCATAGGGTTCAAGGTTCACTTCCTTGAAAGCTTAAAGGAGTCCCTGAAGAGGGTCATCAAGAAACGTTCCAAAGATCCTTGAGAATGTTCTACCTGACCTTGAGGAGGTTCTTGGGGCTCTGGTCTTCAGTGGATTCTCAATGAATTTTTATGGATTGTCATGAGGTTCTATGAGCGTTTGAGAGGATTCATAGGGTCATTGAGGAAGTTCCAGGGCTGTTTTTGGAAGTTCAAGTCAGGACCTTGGGGAATTTCCAGGAGGAAGATCCTTGAGGAGTTTTTATGGACCTTGGAGAGGCTCCTTGAGCCCTTGAGTAGGTTCAGAAGCTCCTTGAGGAGTTTCAGTGAGTGTCTGAGTCTCATACATACTTGAAAAAGTTCCAGGGACCTTGAAATGATATGTGTTCTTTGAGGAGGTTCCATTGATCTTTTAAGGATCCTTGAAGGTGTACGATCAGTCCTCAAGGAGATTCAAGGAATAACTAATGAAGTTCAAGGCATTCTTTCAAGAATTTTAGGAGTTCCCCAAGAAATTTTCAGTGGTCCTTATGGAGGCTCCAGGGTTTCCTGAAAGGTTATAGCAGTGCAACATTAAGTTCAAGGAGGTGCTTGTAATCCTTGATCCACAAGGAGGTCCAGCAGGTTTTGACAGTGTTCTCGAGTCCTTCAGCAGGTTATCTCACGGAGGTTATTGAGGAAACTGAGTTGGTTCATGGTTTAATTTCAGACGTTCTATGGATCGTTGAGAAGGATCAAGGGCTCTTGAGAAACTTCTGGTCTCCTTAAAGACGGTCGAGGTATCAATAAGTTCAAGGAGGTTCTCGAGATCATTGAGAAAGTTCCAGGGATCATTGAGGAGATCTGAGAAACTTGTGAAGGAAAAACAAAACACTGAAGGAAAATGGAAAAGCATTTTCTCTGGTCAAAAGAATCAATTCAACAGATCCTCAGGAAATCATTTTGTCTCGTTTTGATTTCTGTCTCTCTGAGTCTCTGAGTCTCTGAGTCTCTCTGAGTCTCTGAGTCTCTCTGAGTCTTTGAGTCTCTCTGAGTCTCTGAGTCTCTCTGAGTCTAGGATGAACTGTTTCCTGCACATATTAAAATCAGAGTCCAGACAAAAGCTGTGACGCCTTCAGTACATACTGTGCTTCACAGTGTTGGCACAGACGGAGTTTGACTTGGCACAGTGAGAGCAGATGACTCAGATAGGGCGTGTTGGACATGTTGACCTTTGACCTCTCTGACTGGCTCTACAGTATTTAACAGACTGATCAAACAGGAGAGAAGTGACACTTAATTTTCACTGTGTCACTTTATCCTGAATTTAAACAGCAGCAACATAAACACTCGTGGCGCGTTCACTGGCTAGTTCTTCTCCTTCTTCTTCTTCTTCTTCTTCTTCTTCCAGCTGAAACAAACTTTTTTTATACACAAACGTCACGGGGAGAAAAAAAACCTGATGACGTCACTGTGACGTCATCAGGGTTATCTCAGTCTACAGATATCTGACAGGTGTTGCTAACTGGAGGTGTGAAGTTTGACAGATGTTTGAGGGTTGGACTGTAGCTGTAGGACTAGTTTAACCACATTTCTCGGTGGATGAATACGTTGTTTTCAAAGTGTTGAAGTGACACGTTGAAGCTGCTGAGACAGGACAGTGTTTAAATGACACTGTGACAGTTTTAGCTGCTGAACAAAAGTTAAAATCACACAAGTCAACTTTGAGTAACAATTTAAAATGACATGATGAATGTTCATCAGATGTGAACATGGCTCAGGGTAGACGTGGCTGATTCCAACATGAATGATGAAGATCAGTCAAGTCTTTACTATTTTCTATTGTTTCATGTTGGAAATAAACATGATAATTAAACTGCTGCTGTTTATCTTTACAAAAGTTAATTCATTCATTGTAACAACTTTTATTTGAAAGTTTTAGCATGTAGAACTCAAAATATGACGTTTTTATAAATATGAAAGATTAACTATCTATCAACTATGAACAAAACAGAATTAGTCGCCACAACTATAAGTAGTTTGAGTTGGCCTCAATATGTAAAAATGTAGTGCCATAGGCTGCTTTGAAATTTTAAGTTTTCTGAACCTTTTGATTTCTGCAGTGCAGAGAGAAATCAAGAGGGAATGGCAGTATCTGGTGCTGAGGAAGAGGAGGAGGCAGTTAGACCTGCATGAGCATCTCCTGCTGTGTGATGTTAAAGCTTTCAGGTGTTTATGATGAAGTACAGGAAGTGGGAAGTTGCAGTGATTAGGAAACCAGGGAAAGACCCATCACATCCAGTGAACTATAGACCCACAGCTCTGACATCACACATAAAGATAATGGAGAGACTGATGACACAAAGATTCAGATTTTGTATGGGAGCAAAAGAAGGCTGTCGACTCATCAGAGATGAAAAGTGGAGTTAATACAGGGCATAATATATGAAATACATTATATTATATATTATTATATCATATCAAATATAATAATAATATGATAGGAATTGCAGTTAGAACATATAATTGGATTTAAGACTTTTTATCTGATTTATTCAGGTCAGAACTGAACGAGTCTAATCAGGTAGATATGTACAGATAAAGGAGCTCCTCAGGGTAGCGTATTTAGCCCACTACTCTTTTTAATTAACTCAGTGTTGGACAGTCGTTGTCCAGCATTAGAATAGTAATCATCAGCCCTGATCATCACTGTTACATCATCATCACTGTTGCATCATCAGGACTTTAGTCAAATGTTTCTATTCGTTTCTCAGGTCTTGATTATTTCATATATTGATTGTGGTTTATGTTTGTCTGCAGGTTTGTGTTGGAGCTCAATCCGTCTGTCAATCAGCTCCGTCAGGTAGAGGGGGAACAGGTGTGCATCATTAGGTCTGTCAGTACTGAGGGACTGGGTTTTACTGGTGTGAGTGGAGATAAAGGATGGATGAAGCTGGTGCACTGATGAGTCATTTCTTTGTTCTCATTGTAGATTGTCATTGTCAGTGGTAACAGAGATCCAGGTTGTAGCAGGTGTGTGGGGATTGTTGTGCTCGAAGACTCAGGTGTTTGTTGAGCTCACCCCCAGACTTACCTGAGCAGGTGGTATGGTCCAGTCAGGTGAGAAGGAGAAGGTAAAAATCTGTTTGGTGGTCAGTAGAGGAGAGACAGAGGGGGTGACAGCTGCTGTCAGGCTGCACTTTTTAATTCTTTGTTGTGGCTGAAGTTATTTTGTTGGTGTTGTTAATATTTTTGTTGATAAATATATAAGTATCACATTTTGAGCTCACACCTGTCGACCTGCTTTTGGAACATCCCTTAAAAAGTTTCTGATGCCCAAACTCCATCACCTGCCCTTCACACGTTCATGTTCTGGAAAAGAGGAAGTTGATGTGGTTGAAAAAAGATCATATTCATAGGGATTGATGTTTTGAGTAGAAAAAGGTGTTTGATACACAGATAGAGATGTGAGCAAAGAACCACTCGAGTCTGTAGATTTCTGGTTTGATGCAACATTAACATGGACTGAACATGTTCAAAAGATAAACAGCAAGTGTAAAAAGATAGTGAATGAGATGTTCAGAGTGAGGAGAGAGCTGATCTGCAGTCAAACATATTCATGTAGAGCTGATCGCATCAGTGACTGTGGCTTTTGGTTCAGCAGCAAAAACCTCATTGAACAGGTTAAAGGTTCAATCTAATCTCTGACTTCTCAGTGTTTTATTAACGCTGCCTAATCTGAGCACCAAACTGCTTTACGGCATGATCACCTGTCGTAAACTACAACCATAGAACTCAACACTATAACAAATAATGGAAAAAGAAGTATAACCTCAGCATGATGCACTTTTCAACATATACTATTATACAGACTAATACATTTGGATTCTAATCAACATGTTCTCACAGCATGTTTTATCAAAAAGTAAGATTTCTACTTCACTGGCTCTCACAAGGAGAGCACCTCAACACACCAGACTCCCTCAGGATTATGTGAGTGCTGTCAAATAGTGGAATCAGTGGAGTGAGTAAAAGTCTGAACAACAAGAAACACTGAAGAGGGAGGCTACTCCGTCATCTGACCCTGAGCCAATCAGCTGAGTGTATGAGAGAGAAAAGATGTAGACACAGATTTATCCTCGTTAGTGTGGACTTGACCTGAGACTGCTGTTTATCCAGATCCCAGGAAAACAAATCTCAACTGACAAATAATTATCATCACACCTGTACAGCTGTGTGTTCATGTGCTCTGCAGGTGACTGTTGTCAGACAGGAACTTAAACATCTTTGATCTGCTGCTATTTTTTTTGTTTTGTTTATCTAAGTATTTAAATTGTACATATTATATTATTTATCTTTTTGTTTAAGAGCCTGAAAATGAATTTCCCCAAGAGGATAAAGTGTCTGTCTGTCTGTCTGTCTGTCTGTCTGTCTGTCTGTCTGTCTGTCTGTCTGTCTGTCTGTCTGTTAGCAGTTCTTCTTTCTTTGTGTCACTTTGTTGCTGTAAAACTATAAATTCTCTCACTGTGGACTAATAAAGGAATATCTTATCTTATCTTATCTTATCTTATCTTATCTTATCTTATCTTATCTTATCTTATCTTATCTTATCTTAGCTTCAGGGAACGTTAGCAGAATGTTTCACATTTAGTTTCAGTGACATTAATCTGACATTATCATCATGATGTAAATAAACACCAACAGGAACAAAATCAGATTCTTTTAATGGTATTTAATGTTTTACATGTTTAATGGAGTAGCTGGTGTCAGTACAGTCCTAACACAGCTGTTAAACATCAACATAATAATAACATGGCACATTTACATTCCTCCACTATTAAACTAAATAAGAAAATGTTTAAATATTATGACAGTGTTTTGACTGGTTTGTGACGGGTGTATTTTCAGTTTTAAGGCTTCCTCCATCATGTTGTAACACCTCACCTGTCAGTTTATCAGCTGTTTGTCTTCAGTATAAAGTATCTGGAGTTGACTCTTTGAGCAGCAGAGGGACAGGTGACCAGGTCAGAGGTGATGACAGTGACAGTGTAAATATAAACCGGTATAATTAGGAGTTTCAGGCTGATTAAATCTCGTCATTCAGAGATGAAGTCACACATTTGACTAACCTCACATTACATAAACAAAACCGACAGCCCTCTCCTATTGGTCGGATGAGATGTCAATCACGGGGTGCATTGCATCACTCTGCCACACACTCACCTGTGATTGGTCCGCCGCTCGCTTCGCTGCCTCCTCCTGGCCTCTGATTGGCTGACCCTGGACATTGCCGTACATGGTAAAAGAGATTTCGCAATCTGCTCCTCTCCATGTTCCAAACAAAAACACTCAGAGCTCTGACACACGGAATTAAACTCCAACTTTCTGCCTGAACTTTTTCCGCTTTGACGAATGGTTGACCCCACCGCCGCCCAGTGAAGGTAAACGGTGTTTTAAACTGTTTCTGGGTCTGAAAAAGCAGCGCTAACCGGGACGTTAGGGCTGGTTAGCACCAGAAGCTAACTAGCTGGCTAGCTGCCCAGCTGAACGGGCTTTTCAGAACAAAGTGAAAATGTAGTTTCGTTTGTGTTTGTCCGAACTAGACTCGTGTCCGTGTCTGTGTTCAGAGTGTGGGGGCTTCATGTTTACACCTAATGCCGTGAATCGACGGTTCGCTGCTTCGAGTGAACAAAAAGTTGTTAAAAGTGCCCGTGAATTCAGGATTCACGGATCGTGTCGGTCCGTCGGAAGTGTCAGGGTGTTTGTTGTGTTTTTATTTCGGTCAAACCGAATGAAAGTCTCGTAAAGACTGAGGTTTGAGCTTAGCCCCGCATGACTCCGGAGTTCCCCTCTCTCGGCATAAAGAGAGCCGACGATGATGCAACACCAGGCAACAGCCGGAGCTCCGCTGGTTTCACCCGGAGCGCTTTTCCCTGCGCACAGCTGACTGGCTGCATGGCAACGCGCCGACCAATCAGAGCGGCGCTGCTAATTGCCGTGCGGAACAAAAAATCCAACCAATTATCGCGTCAGATATCCGCTGCTGCTCTGAGAGACCGGGGGGGGGGGGTGTTTGAGAGCAGCAGCACCGGTGAGGGGGGGGGGGGGGGGGTTCCTGACTGATGGATTGAGGTCAGCTGAGAATCTGCAGAGCTGACTGCAGATGTGAAAGAAGGGATGTCATTGGTTCCTTCACACGCCTGACAAGCAGAGAGAGCTGGCATGATCAGGTGATTAATCAATTAACTGATCAACAGAAATAAGAAATATCAATCCGAAACTGAAAAACAGTTCCTCAGATCATCTCCTTTGATCCTTCATCCATCTAATGAACAAACTGTTGGTCTCTGACGATCTGTGACAAATGGTTCATCAGGTCGTCTAGAAAATAAGCAGCAAATTAATTGATTACAGATTTCATGATCATGTGTTTTTGTAATGTTTTGAAAATGAAAAAATGACCATCACACTGAAAACACACGTCGCAATATGATTTTTAATATCGTGTAGCCCTAATTTGGATATTGCACGTGACCATATTGTGATTTTTATTTATAGTTTGATTGATTTTGCAGCTCTACAGCAGATCAATTGATTACAGTAATAACCGAGTTGCTGCCCTAAAGATTTCATGATCATAGTCTATTGTAGAGATCTACTGTAATATTGTTGTGTGGTCTCTGAGCAACTATGGATTTGTTGGCAGAATATTCCTAATTATATTTTCATGAGTTTATAATCACCTGATACTAAGAATTGTGTCTTCGTTAGCTTAGCGTGAGCTTCATATCTACCCAGGGAGCAGCCATGTTGCACCATGTTTCTACAGTAGCCCAGAACGGACAAACCTACCACTGTTTCTAAAGAGGGACTTTCAACGTATCTTCTCCTTCACACTTGGAAATGGAGAGGTCAGGGGAGGGGTCAGGGCAGGGGCACTCAGTCACCACTGGTTATCACTGAAGCCTCCACACTCGTCCTTTAACGGTTAATCTGCTGCTTATTTTCAGTCCCAGCTGGCGTCTTTAAATGTCTCGTTTTGTCCGAACTGTCCTGAACATGTTGAGTTTACAGGTCTGTGTCTGAACAGGTGGTGTATTAAATATTCGTAGATGTATTAAACTCGTGTTGTCTCAGTAGAGTAGATGTGCCTGAAGGTTTTTACTCGTAACATTAGAGGAAACAAATTCAGGACAATAAAGTCAAACCTGCATCATATCACTACAGTTCTGTGTCGGCCTGTGATTGGTCAACCTGTTCCTCTCGCGTCCTCCAGGTTCTGTCCAGGTGAACCATCTTCTTCTTCTTCTGTCCCTGTTTCATCTCTACACCTGAGGAGACTCTGGACGGAGATCAGCACCTGCAGGCAGCACATCCAAATGAGCAGGCCGTCGCAGCCGAAACTAACCACATCTGACCACAACGGCGTGAGCGTCATCCAGAGTCAGGCCCACGCCTCCTCCTCCTCCTCTCTTTCGGCGGCTGTAGCCGGACTGCAGCAGGTCCCCCAACTCGTTCCCGCCAACTCTTCAGCCGGAGGCGGCAAGGCCCTCCCCCCCAGCAAGATGAAGAAGCCCCCAGCAGACAAGGACAGCGAGGAGTACCGCCAGCGCCGCGAACGCAACAACCTGGCGGTGAAGAAGAGCCGCATGCGTAGCAAGCAGAAGGCGATGGACACGCAGCAGCGCGTCAACGAGCTGAAGGAGGAGAACGAGCGGCTGGAAGCCAAAATCAAGCTGCTGAGCAAAGAGCTGAGCGTGCTCAAAGACCTCTTCCTGGAGCATGCCCACAATCTGGCCGACAACGTGCAGCCGCCAGCGGGCGCTGAGGGCTCCAGCCCCGCCCCTAACAATGCCTCCACCAATGGGCAGTGAGGGCGGGGCCACGGGGATGTTTGGTATCTGCAGCTTTTCTGGAAACTTTGGAAACATGGCGTCACATCTTCACGGCTTTTCTTTGGTTTATTAGTTCTTTTCTCATTTTTACTCCCTAACGACACATTTACCAAAATGTCCATCGAGGTCCTGGAAAACCTGGAAAGTTCTGACAAATAAAAACAGGAGCCAGGGTCCGGAAACGTCATACAGATCTATGAATATAGTATCGTATGAAGTTTTAATTTATTGAATCAGTTTTAAAAGACTTTTAAAGTGAAAACCAGCCACAGAAACTTTTCAAATTCAAACTCTGTCCTGGAAAAGTTCTTGGACTTTGGCCTGTGACAGAAGGTGAACCTGACCCAGGGTTGAAAGGTCACGTCGTGTTATTGATTGACTGATTGATTGGAGAGATGTGAACTCCAGTAAGAACTCACCTGCAGTGACACTGGACCAGCGTCTCCTGAGCTTCCTCTTCCTGTCGGCTGGATGTGGACGCCGCAGGACGAGACGTTTGACTCTGCGCGCCTCCTCAGCTGCAGACGACGGTGTAAATTCTTAAATTCCCTTTTTCTAGGATGTGTATTTTCTTCTGTCGTTCTGCAAAGAGTTTTTGACAAATGTCTAGTTCACAAAATCTAATGAGAGAATTTCTAAAGTCGTTCACTACATGTTGATGTTTAAAGGATGATTCTGGTTTTTAAGCCAAAATGACACATTCTTTTAAGACTCAGTATAAATACTTCATGAACTTTTGATACTCTTCATAAACTCCTTTAACTTCACTGAACAATATGTGTAAATACAGAAAACATCAGAATTGTCCTTTTAGCAGTTTGTTTTATTACCAGAGTCTCACTGTTAATGTTTGTGTCTGAGTCTGTTCTGCAGAGACGAGAGGGGTGTTTGATTTACTGCCTGGGTCACCCTGTCCTATCTGTGGCTGCCGCACCTGCAGGTCAACTCACCTGAGTGTGGGCCTTAAACAGGTGTCCTGGAAAACCTGGAATACTTTATTCTATATTTCCAAGGATGAGAGAAACAGAGATTCCTGTTTTTACTTTGACCTGATGATGAAGTTCATCATCATCTTTCTAATCTGAGTCTGAGACCTCGTCCAGCAGGTCACATGATTAAGTTCTTCTTTCCAAATTTATATTTTTCAATGATTCTTCTCGAATACGTTTCTGAAATACTGGAAAGTTTCACCTCTTTAAGTCTCCAATCATTTTTCATTTGATACAATCTGGAGGTTATTTCCCAGAAACCCGTGACACATTAAAACGAGGCTGTGAGTCATTAATAAAAGTCCTGGAAAAGGATTCTGTTAAAGAGTGAGAGACCTGGTCAACCAGCGGCCGTTTGTACAAACACTTAAGTTTTCTACTTACGGAGAAATTCAGTTCTCTTGCACAGACTCTTAAAGTGTTTCCTTAGTTAAGAAAAAAAGTTAAGTTGTTTACAGCGGCGAAATAAATTTTAGTGTTAAAATTCTACTGTTTCCATGGAGACCGTTGATTTGCGACTTCACCATGGTGACCTGTGGTCGCTAAGCTCTTTTAGTGCAACAGTTTGACTGACTTTAGTGATTCCTGAAGTTTAAGACGAAGATAATGAGAAAAATACTTCAGTGACATTTTAAGGAGAAAACTTAAGGTGTTTGTTTTAAAGAAACTTTAAGTCAGACTTTAAGGAAAATCTTAACTTAAGGTGTTTTGTGCAGCTGGCCCCAAGTCTCTCCAGGAAAACCACACTGAGCTGTGTCTCATTAAAACTCCAGGTAAACTGGAGCAGCTGAAAGTGATCAACGGTCTTCACAATCAATCCATGAATCAGTTCTGCATTGTGGTTTGGATCAGATTTATTGATTTAGTTTCAGCTCATATTTCTTGAGTGTCACTGACGTCACTGCAGGAGAAGACAGACTTACAGCGACTGAATCTGTGTGACATCACAAGTCTGACTCAGAGCTCTCACAGCTGGAACCAGATGTTCTTCCTGTTGAATCCACAGCCACAGATGTGACAGTCAGACCCAGCTGTGTTTCTGCTGCGAGCTCCACCCCCCACCTGGTGGAGAGTCCAGACGTGTGTGTGTGTATGTGTGTGTGTGTGTGTGTGTGTGCGTGCGTGCATGCGTGCGCGCGCCCACCCGTTTACCCAGACACCTCAGCTTTAATTAAATCCAGTTTTAAACCGGGGCTGGGTCGTTAGCCGTCTGCTAATGAGATATGAGCAGATCTGGACAGGCCCCCCCCCCCCGCCCTGTCAGCACGCCACATGCCGCACAGGGGGACGGGGCCGCGGCGTGTTGCTATCAGGTGTTATAATTAAGAGCTTTGTGCGGGTGTGGATCTGTCTTCACCTCCTGCAGGAATGTTGTTGTGTCTGATCCTGCTCCTCCTGATCCCGCCACGTCCCCGTCAGGCTGCGACACCGCACACGCCGCTGAGCATGATGTCATACACAGACACTGTCATCAATCAAACAGTGTTTGTTTACGGGCGGAGTCTGACTCTCCTCAGGATTCAAACCTGCAGCTCCTTCAGAAAATCTTTCTTCTGGTTTTAACACCTTAAAGTTTTCTACTTCACACTTGAGGTTTAATTTCTCGTTAGCTGAGGGAGTTACTGAAGGACGCTGTGAAGAATCTCTGAAAGGTTTCCTTAGTTTAAAAGTTGATTGATTTTACAGCAGTAAAGTTGTTCTGCATCACTCGGGGTTTCTCTTCCTGGTATGAGTTCATCTTCCTTTGTCACCAGAAACTCAGACATGTTTCAGTTAAGATACAGTCGGAGGAACCTTTAGTTTTTCCCCTTACCTTTGGTCTTTAAGGTGTTTCAGCATAACTGACTTTAAGTGATTCCCTAAGTTTAAGACAAAGATAAGGAGAAAACCTTAAATACTCAGGTGAACACTTTAAGGAAACCTTGAGGATAAAACCTTACGGGTGTTTTGTGTATTTTAAGGAAACCTTCACTCAGACTTTAAGGAGTTGGATGTGTTGTCGTGTCTTCATCCATCAGTCTTCAGTACAAACACGTGTTGATCGTTGTGGTGTTTATCCTGAGACATGAGCAGCTCTGACACCATGACACTGTCCTCAGTGAGGTCCTCAACGTGTGTTTAAATTCACTCATTATTAAAGTGCAGTTAGTCTTTAATCAGATAAATGAGATAAAAACATGAGAATCTTCCTGTTTCAGCTCAGCAGGTAACTGCAGGTTTCAGATTTGGTCCGTCTCAAATCCTTTTCACAAAACATGTTAGCCTCTCGAAAATTCAAGATGGCCGCCATTTCTGGCAAGGAAATGTTTTTAGTTTTTTGCAATGAGTTCATCCATTACTTTCTCATGAACAATCCAGGTGTCAAATCTTTTCAACAATGAAGAAGGAGAAAAGCTAGCTAACTAGCCTAGCAATATCGCGTTAGCTAGCGAGCTAATGTTGAGACGAGTAGACTGTCGACTCTTACAGAACACATCACATCAGATGTTATAAATTGCACAAATGAAGAAATATCCGAGTTGTGAATTCGACATCCTCAGTCTAAAATCTGAGATTAAAATACAAGGTCATTGACATCTGTCTGAGGGGAAACTAAAATGTTTCCTGTGACAGGAACGGCGGCCTGAAATTTCAAGTGTCTCATGGGATTTTTAACTGTTAAATACGTTTCATAGTTGTAAGATTATTGCAGTTATCTGATGTTTGAACCTGCTCAAGCGAGATGATGATGATCATGATGATGTTGAACATTGTTGAGATATTTTAAAAATGACTGGAGCAGCGTTTTAAACAGCTGAGCTGGAGTGTGACTCCCTGCTGTGGATCTCTGGTCCGTGTGTGTGTCCGTGTGTGTGTGTTTACATTGTTTGAACCGTCAGAAACGTGTTGTCATGGGAATGTTTCCTGCTCGCCGATTACAGCCTTCATCTTTTTCACTTTTCTATCATCAGTTTTTCTACACGTCTCTTCCAAACAGCAGCATGTTTATAGAGAAGTCTTTGCATGGGGGGGGGGGGGCACCGTGTCAGAATAAAAGAAACAGATGAGAGTCTGTTGTTTCCTGTAAAATAACCGGATGTGTCGGGTGTTTGTCGTTTGCTTGGGTCTGAATGTTGCTGGGCAGCATTTCTCTGTCACTGTCACTCAGCTTTTTTATATCACAGGAGTCGGGGGGGGGGGGGGGGGGGGGTGCATTGTAAATTAAAATTGACTATAAAAGTTGAACCTTGTGTTTTTGTCTTTCATATTAAATGTGGAGATTGGAGGACGAGATGAAACGATATTACATGATTGATTATAATGATTGAGTCACATGTTCCTCACATTGAGAACTATCATGAAGTGAAACAGTCTGGATCTTAACAACATTAACATGTCTGTAAGAACCTGAAGCAGTTCTTAAGGGAAGAACTTGATCTATTGATTGGACTTTATTTTGAAGGTCCATGTGTTCTCTGATGATGTCACGTCATAGAAGATAAACACTGGTTTCAGTCAGCTGGTACACAAACCAGCAGCACTCAGCTCTGTGGGATTCACAGTCACCGTCTGTATTTGAAGACATTTTTATTTGTTGGAAGGTCATCAGAAGATCTGGACCTGGTTCAGGATCAGGATCTGGTTCAGGATCAGGATCAGAGATGATGTTGATCGGGTGAATCAGATGTTTAACATCTGTTATTCTCTGACAGACGGTGAATCATTGTTGAGGTCATTTATTTCACACAGACAGAAACAGGAACGAGACGCTTCAGCTGATCTCAGGACAGTTTAGAATACACACAGTTGGTCTCAGGACTCTCACATCATGTCTCTGTTTCAAACACCACAGATCTCAGATCAGAGATCAGAGGCATCAGTCTCCACCTGAACCAGAGGTCGTTCCTCTTCAAGTCTGTAACTGATAAAAGGTCAATATGTCACAATAATAATAATGTATGAACTGACCCAGTTTTAACCCTGAGGAAGTGACTCACTTCCTGTTTGTAAAATCATGTCGATGTTTCAGAAATGAACACATTTCAGTTTGTGATATAAAATAATACTGACAGTGATGACCCTTCCTCTTCCTCTTCTTCCTCCTCTTCCTGTTTTTCCTCTTCTTCCTCTTCCTCTTCTTCCTCCTCTTCCTGTTTTTCTTCTTCTTCCTCCTCTCTCTGTTTTTCTTCTTCTTCCTCCTCTCTCTGTTTTTCCTCTTCTTCCTCTTCCTCTTTTTCCTCTTCCTCCTGTTTCAGGAAGTTAAGATAAAACATTAGTCCAATCAGTTGCCATGGTGACACAAACCCACCCAGTGAGTTTAACTGTGTTTAAAGAACTAGTAAAAAAAATGTTAACCCTAACTAAACAAGTTGGAGATAGAGACAGTGAGAGAGAGAGACAGTGAGAGAGAGACAGTGAGAGAGAGACAGTGAGAGAGAGACAGGGAGAGAGAGACAGGGAGAGTGAGAGACAGGGAGAGAGAGACAGTGAGAGAGACAGTGAGAGAGACAGTGAGAGAGAGACAGTGAGAGAGAGACAGTGAGAGAGAGACAGGGAGAGAGAGACAGTGAGATAGAGACAGTGAGAGAGAGACAGGGAGAGAGAGACAGTGAGATAGAGACAGTGAGAGAGAGACAGTGAGAGAGAGACAGGGAGAGAGAGACAGGGAGAGTGAGACAGTGAGAGAGAGACAGTGAGAGAGAGACAGGGAGAGAGAGACAGTGAGATAGAGACAGTGAGAGAGAGACAGTGAGAGAGAGACAGGGAGAGAGAGACAGGGAGAGTGAGACAGTGAGAGAGAGACAGCTCGAAATAAGAGATCGCACACTCCAGTTCTTACCACGCGCCTCCGCGACTGGACAGCGGGAGAGCCGTAGTGCAGCAGCGAGCATAGATGCTGCGGGAGCTAAGTCTACTATCTCCACGTGTACAATCTGTCGAGAATCTGTGGTTCTCTTAAAAAGGTCGATTCTCGGCGCGTCACGTCTGTGCTCAAACCCGCGCCTCGTCTGCCGTGACTGACGTGACGCAGAAATGCGTGAAGATCACCAGAACTACTACAATTCCGCTCTACTAGAAAGTCCTCGTTCTGGCAGATACCGATGGGCCCCGACTTGCTATGTTCCGCTAGGACGAGACATGTTTGCTCGAGAGAGAGACAGAGAAGAGACAGAAGAGAGAGGAGACAAAAAGGAAGGGGAGAGAGAGAAGAGACAGGGAGCGAGAGGAACCACGTGATGATAGAGACATGAGAGAGAGACAGGGAGAGAGAACAGAGAGAGGACAGTGAGATAGAGGCACCACCGTGAGAATTTTTAGAGACAGTGAGAGAGAGACAGGGAGAGAGAGACAGTGAGAGAGAGACAGGGAGAGAGAGACAGTGAGAGAGAGACAGTGAGAGAGAGACAGTGAGAGAGAGACAGGGAGAGAGAGACAGTGAGATAGAGACAGTGAGAGAGAGACAGGGAGAGAGAGACAGTGAGAGAGAGACAGTGAGATAGAGACAGTGAGAGAGAGACAGGGAGAGAGAGACAGCAGATAACAAGGAGAGGAGGAGACAGTGAGATAGAGACAGTGAGAGAGAGACAGGGAGAGAGAGACAGGGAGAGAGAGACAGTGAGAGAGAGACAGGGAGAGAGAGACAGTGAGAGAGAGACAGGGAGAGAGAGACAGTGAGAGAGAGACAGTGAGATAGAGACAGTGAGAGAGAGACAGGGAGAGAGAGACAGTGAGATAGAGACAGTGAGAGAGAGACAGGGAGAGAGAGACAGTGAGAGAGAGACAGTGAGAGAGAGACAGGGAGAGAGAGACAGTGAGAGAGAGACAGGGAGAGAGAGACAGGGAGAGAGAGACAGTGAGAGAGAGACAGTGAGAGAGAGACAGGGAGAGAGAGACAGTGAGAGAGAGACAGGGAGAGAGAGACAGTGAGAGAGAGACAGTGAGAGAGAGACAGGGAGAGAGAGACAGGGAGAGAGAGACAGTGAAGTTGAGGGGGGGGGTCGTGGGTAAGGTCTGAGCCTGAGTGTTGATGTCGACCTTTTGAAGAGTTAATGTTTAACTTCCAGGTAAAACCTGACTGTCAGTGGCTGGACGAGGTGTTTAAAGTCCAGTTTGATCTGGACAGTTGGACTGGGTTCTGTGTCTGTGATGCTACAGTTTGAGATCCACTGTTTATTTTCTTCTTCATCACTCTGTTATCTCGTTATCTTGTTATTCATCGTTGTCTTTTATTGTTTTTACTTATTATTGCAGTGTTGAGGAGAGCGAGAGCTAACAAGGTGGAAATCCATCCGTCAGGTTTCTGTTCAGTGTGAGCCAAAGGTCTGTCCTCCCCCCTCTCTATCGGCCCACAGAGGGGGAGGGAGGGAGGGAGGGAGGGAGGGGTGAGCTCGTACCACACTGTCATGTCCCGGAGTGACCGGACACTCCTCCCTCCTCCCTCCTCCTGGACTGCATATCTACATTAGAGGGGGGGCGTCCTCCAGTCCAGGTCTACACTGTAAACTGTGACATTTCACAGTAAAATCACTTCATTTAAACACTGACATCAGTTTCTGTTTTTCCTCTTTCTTTATTCACATCTTGCTTTTTTCTTCAAAGCTCCTCCAGTGTAAAGGTCTGTGTCCATGTGTAGTGTGATTATAGATCAGCTCTAGCTTCTATATTAATACTGTGAAAGTATCAAAGCCTCAGTCCACAGAGAAATGCACACAGCCTGTATTCAGAAACTGAGCCTTAAAACCAGCCGTCAGGACTTCTGGAACTTTGTGATGTCACAACAAAGCAGTCACCAAGCCCCGCCCACCTGGACCCACCATCCAAACCTTTCAGGATTATTGAAAAATCCTCAAGGAACCTAAGAGCCTCCTCAAGAATCCTTGAAACACTCTCATTGACCCCTTTCACCCTCTCAAGGACCCATAGGACCTCCTCCAGGACCACTAGAACCTTTTTTAAGGATCCACAAGGAATCCTTGAACCTCCGACAACCTCCTGAGGGAAACTGTCTCAGTGACGTCTTGAATCCTCTCAAGGACCATTAAACCTTCTGAAGAAGCTCTTAAACCTCCTCAAGGACCTCAAAAACTTCAATGACCTACTGAACCTCCCTACAGATCCCTGAAACTGACCTTTAGAGCACCAAGGACCAATTAAACTTCCCCAAGGTTTCCCAGAACTTGGTCACTGAAGTTCTGCTGCTAGAACCTCCTCAAGAACTCCTTGAACTTACTTCTTCAATGACCGGGTAATAATCCCCACAGGTTGTTGAAGGTCTGTCAAGGACTGACAGAACATTCTCAAGGACTGACAGAACATTCTCAAGGGCTGACAGATGTTCTCAAGGACTGACAGATGTTCTCAAGGACTGACAGAACATTCTCAAGGACTGACAGAACATTCTCAAGGACTGACAGAACATTCTCAAGGACTGACAGAACATTCTCAAGGACTGACAGAACATTCTCAAGGGCTGACAGATGTTCTCAAGGACTGACAGATGTTCTCAAGGACTGACAGACGTTCTCAAGGACTGACAGATGTTCTCAAGGACTGACAGACGTTCTCAAGGACTGACAGATGTTCTCAAGGACTGAAAGACGTTCTCAAGGACTGACAGATGTTCTCAAGGACTGACAGATGTTCTCAAGGACTGAAAGACGTTCTCAAGAACTGACGACCTTCTCAAGGACTGACAGACATTTTCAAGGACTGACAGATGTTCTCAAGGACTGACAGACGTTCTCAAGGACTGACAGACGTTCTCAATGGATGACAGAACCTTCTCAAGGACTTACAGACATTTTCAAGGCTCCCTGGAGTTTCAAGTCTCTGCAGCCTGATTTTTTTTCTTCAAGGAGCAGAGATGTCATAGGATGAAGATGTTGGGCGAGGAGGAGGAGGAGAGAAGAGGTCGTCATGGTAACAGCTGTAGTCAAGTCCCTCTGAGCCAAAGTGGTTCTGAACAAACAGGAAGCAGCTGGACGGTCAACACAGAGCCACACTTCAGCAAACAGCAACGAGAGAGAGAGAGAGAGGGAGAGACAGAGAGAGAGAGAGACAGAGAGACAGAGAGAGAGAGAGAGAGAGAGAGAGAGAGACAGAGAGAGAGAGAGAGACAGAGACAGAGAGAGAGAGAGAGAGAGAGAGAGAGAGACAGAGACAGACGAGAAGAGAGAGACAGAGATGAGAGAGACAGGATGAACAGAGACAAGCCCAGGACAGACAGGGGAAGAGGAGAGAGAGAGACAGAGAGAGGAGGAGGAGGAGAGGCGGCGAGAGGAGGAGGAGAGAAAAAAGACAAGACCAACAGGACGAGAAGACAGAACGATAAGCGGGTCGCGGGATCAAGCATAGTACACTTTTGTCACTCCACACTTGTCTCATCGACATTCACTTAGTGATGCAAACCGGAACAGGGCCGAGTACAGTACGCACCATGGTCGAAGCCAGCAAGAAATGTTGCGTCGATGACGGCGGGTGCTAACTGAGATGGATCGTCCTGAATTCCGCTGTTACTAATAATATTCAGCGCGGCCGGGTATCCGTTATCGTCGTCCCCAGGGTAAGCAGTTCCGCCGTCACTCGTAGCCGCCCCAATCGTGATCTTAGATTGATCGCACCATAACATCTTTTCTTCGGGTATCCCAATTGACACGAATGACATCTTGGCGTTTTTTATGCCGCATTTGCGGGGTCAAAGTCGAACCATCTCGCTGCGAGCGCTCTTCTGACACCTCCTGGACCGCCGCCGAGTTCGCCACGCCCGCGTCGTCAATACGGCACGGTACTCCGCACCGCTGTGGCGCACTAATCTCGCACCCTACACATCGGCTCAGGTAGATAGAGATAGAGAGAGGGGGCAGGAGAGGGAGGAAGAGAGGAGGAGACGCGAGAATAGAACAGACGGTCCGTGCCCGTCAGCTTACCAAACAGCCAGCGACTAAGCCACGCGACGAGAGGAGCCAGGGAGAGAGAGGAGCGGAGGAGGAGAAGCATGCCGCAAGATGGAGAAGAGAGCGACGAGTAGAGGAGAGATGAGACGAGAGGAAGGAGAGAAGGAGAGAGAGAAGGATATGAGAAGGAAGAGAGAGAGACAGAGAGAGAGAGAGAGAACAGAGAACAGAGAGAGAGAGAGAGACAGAGACAGAGAGAGACAGAGAGAGACAGAGAGAGAGAGACAGAGCGAGACAGAGAGAGAGAGAGAGAGACAGAGAGAGACAGAGAGAGACAGAGAGAGAGACAGAGAGAGAGAGAGAGACAGAGAGAGACAGAGAGAGACAGAGAGAGAGACAGAGAGAGACAGAGAGAGAGAGAGACAGAGAGAGAGACTTTGACTTTAACACAACTTTATTTGGGACCTTATCAATATCATCCTTAAACTTTTTCACTAAGTCAAATAATCAAAATGTTACTGCAAACAAAGAAAAATGAATAAATAAATAAATAAATAAACAAATGAAACAAAACAAAACAAAACAAGAAAACTCCCATTCACACACT
>PVUN01001320.1:74778-99203 GCA_002994505.1 Seriola rivoliana | reverse complement strand
AGTTGTAAGATTATTGCAGTTATCTGATGTTTGAACCTGCTCAAGCGAGATGATGATGATCATGATGATGTTGAACATTGTTGAGATATTTTAAAAATGACTGGAGCAGCGTTTTAAACAGCTGAGCTGGAGTGTGACTCCCTGCTGTGGATCTCTGGTCCGTGTGTGTGTCCGTGTGTGTGTGTTTACATTGTTTGAACCGTCAGAAACGTGTTGTCATGGGAATGTTTCCTGCTCGCCGATTACAGCCTTCATCTTTTTCACTTTTCTATCATCAGTTTTTCTACACGTCTCTTCCAAACAGCAGCATGTTTATAGAGAAGTCTTTGCATGGGGGGGGGGGGGCACCGTGTCAGAATAAAAGAAACAGATGAGAGTCTGTTGTTTCCTGTAAAATAACCGGATGTGTCGGGTGTTTGTCGTTTGCTTGGGTCTGAATGTTGCTGGGCAGCATTTCTCTGTCACTGTCACTCAGCTTTTTTATATCACAGGAGTCGGGGGGGGGGGGGGGGGTGCATTGTAAATTAAAATTGACTATAAAAGTTGAACCTTGTGTTTTTGTCTTTCATATTAAATGTGGAGATTGGAGGACGAGATGAAACGATATTACATGATTGATTATAATGATTGAGTCACATGTTCCTCACATTGAGAACTATCATGAAGTGAAACAGTCTGGATCTTAACAACATTAACATGTCTGTAAGAACCTGAAGCAGTTCTTAAGGGAAGAACTTGATCTATTGATTGGACTTTATTTTGAAGGTCCATGTGTTCTCTGATGATGTCACGTCATAGAAGATAAACACTGGTTTCAGTCAGCTGGTACACAAACCAGCAGCACTCAGCTCTGTGGGATTCACAGTCACCGTCTGTATTTGAAGACATTTTTATTTGTTGGAAGGTCATCAGAAGATCTGGACCTGGTTCAGGATCAGGATCTGGTTCAGGATCAGGATCAGAGATGATGTTGATCGGGTGAATCAGATGTTTAACATCTGTTATTCTCTGACAGACGGTGAATCATTGTTGAGGTCATTTATTTCACACAGACAGAAACAGGAACGAGACGCTTCAGCTGATCTCAGGACAGTTTAGAATACACACAGTTGGTCTCAGGACTCTCACATCATGTCTCTGTTTCAAACACCACAGATCTCAGATCAGAGGCATCAGTCTCCACCTGAACCAGAGGTCGTTCCTCTTCAAGTCTGTAACTGATAAAAGGTCAATATGTCACAATAATAATAATGTATGAACTGACCCAGTTTTAACCCTGAGGAAGTGACTCACTTCCTGTTTGTAAAATCATGTCGATGTTTCAGAAATGAACACATTTCAGTTTGTGATATAAAATAATACTGACAGTGATGACCCTTCCTCTTCCTCTTCTTCCTCCTCTTCCTGTTTTTCCTCTTCTTCCTCTTCCTCTTCTTCCTCCTCTTCCTGTTTTTCCTCTTCTTCCTCTTCCTCTTCTTCCTCCTCTTCCTGTTTTTCTTCTTCTTCCTCCTCTCTCTGTTTTTCTTCTTCTTCCTCCTCTTCCTGTTTTTCCTCTTCTTCCTCTTCCTCTTTTTCCTCTTCCTCCTGTTTCAGGAAGTTAAGATAAAACATTAGTCCAATCAGTTGCCATGGTGACACAAACCCACCCAGTGAGTTTAACTGTGTTTAAAGAACTAGTAAAAAAAATGTTAACCCTAACTAAACAAGTTGGAGATAGAGACAGTGAGAGAGAGAGACAGTGAGAGAGAGACAGTGAGAGAGAGACAGTGAGAGAGAGACAGGGAGAGAGAGACAGGGAGAGTGAGAGACAGGGAGAGAGAGACAGTGAGAGAGACAGTGAGAGAGACAGGGAGAGAGAGACAGTGAGAGAGAGACAGTGAGAGAGAGACAGTGAGAGAGAGACAGGGAGAGAGAGACAGTGAGATAGAGACAGTGAGAGAGAGGAAGTCGAGAGGAGAGACAGGGAGAGAAGAGAGAACAGTGAGAGAGAGACAGGAGAGGGGAGGACAGGGAGAGAGAGAGGACAGAGAAAGGAGAGAGAGACATGAAGAGAGGACAGTGCGAGAGGAAGAAAGAAGTGAGTAGAGACAACGTGAGAGAGACAGTGAGAGAGAGACAGGGAGAGAGAGACAGTGAGAGAGAGACAGTGAGATAGAGACAGTGAGAGAGAGACAGGGAGAGAGAGACAGTGAGAGAGAGACAGGGAGAGAGAGACAGTGAGAGAGAGACAGGGAGAGAGAGACAGTGAGAGAGAGACAGTGAGAGAGAGACAGTGAGAGAGAGACAGGGAGAGAGAGACAGTGAGATAGAGACAGTGAGAGAGAGACAGGGAGAGAGAGACAGTGAGAGAGAGACAGTGAGAGAGGGAGACAGGGAGAGAGAGACAGGGAGAGAGAGACAGTGAGAGAGAGACAGTGAGAGAGAGACAGTGAGATAGAGACAGTGAGAGAGAGACGGAGAGAGAGACAGTGAGAGAGAGACAGTGAGATAGAGACAGTGAGATAGAGACAGTGAGAGAGAGACAGGGAGAGAGAGACAGAGACAGAGAGAGACAGGGAGAGAGAGAGAGTGAGAGAGAGACAGTGAGATAGAGACAGTGAGAGAGAGACAGGGAGAGAGAGACAGGGAGAGAGAGACAGTGAGAGAGAGACAGGGAGAGAGAGACAGTGAGAGAGAGACAGGGAGAGAGAGACAGTGAGAGAGAGACAGTGAGATAGAGACAGTGAGAGAGAGACAGGGAGAGAGAGACAGTGAGATAGAGACAGTGAGAGAGAGACAGGGAGAGAGAGACAGTGAGAGAGAGACAGTGAGAGAGAGACAGGGAGAGAGAGACAGTGAGAGAGAGACAGGGAGAGAGAGACAGGGAGAGAGAGACAGTGAGAGAGAGACAGTGAGAGAGAGACAGGGAGAGAGAGACAGTGAGAGAGAGACAGGGAGAGAGAGACAGTGAGAGAGAGACAGTGAGAGAGAGACAGGGAGAGAGAGACAGGGAGAGAGAGACAGTGAAGTTGAGGGGGGGGGTCGTGGGTAAGGTCTGAGCCTGAGTGTTGATGTCGACCTTTTGAAGAGTTAATGTTTAACTTCCAGGTAAAACCTGACTGTCAGTGGCTGGACGAGGTGTTTAAAGTCCAGTTTGATCTGGACAGTTGGACTGGGTTCTGTGTCTGTGATGCTACAGTTTGAGATCCGCTGTTTATTTTCTTCTTCATCACTCTGTTATCTCGTTATCTTGTTATTCATCGTTGTCTTTTATTGTTTTTACTTATTATTGCAGTGTTGAGGAGAGCGAGAGCTAACAAGGTGGAAATCCATCCGTCAGGTTTCTGTTCAGTGTGAGCCAAAGGTCTGTCCTCCCCCCTCTCTATCGGCCCACAGAGGGGGAGGGAGGGAGGGAGGGAGGGAGGGGTGAGCTCGTACCACACTGTCATGTCCCGGAGTGACCGGACACTCCTCCCTCCTCCCTCCTCCTGGACTGCATATCTACATTAGAGGGGGGGCGTCCTCCAGTCCAGGTCTACACTGTAAACTGTGACATTTCACAGTAAAATCACTTCATTTAAACACTGACATCAGTTTCTGTTTTTCCTCTTTCTTTATTCACATCTTGCTTTTTTCTTCAAAGCTCCTCCAGTGTAAAGGTCTGTGTCCATGTGTAGTGTGATTATAGATCAGCTCTAGCTTCTATATTAATACTGTGAAAGTATCAAAGCCTCAGTCCACAGAGAAATGCACACAGCCTGTATTCAGAAACTGAGCCTTAAAACCAGCCGTCAGGACTTCTGGAACTTTGTGATGTCACAACAAAGCAGTCACCAAGCCCCGCCCACCTGGACCCACCATCCAAACCTTTCAGGATTATTGAAAAATCCTCAAGGAACCTAAGAGCCTCCTCAAGAATCCTTGAAACACTCTCATTGACCCCTTTCACCCTCTCAAGGACCCATAGGACCTCCTCCAGGACCACTAGAACCTTTTTTAAGGATCCACAAGGAATCCTTGAACCTCCGACAACCTCCTGAGGGAAACTGTCTCAGTGACGTCTTGAATCCTCTCAAGGACCATTAAACCTTCTGAAGAAGCTCTTAAACCTCCTCAAGGACCTCAAAAACTTCAATGACCTACTGAACCTCCCTACAGATCCCTGAAACTGACCTTTAGAGCACCAAGGACCAATTAAACTTCCCCAAGGTTTCCCAGAACTTGGTCACTGAAGTTCTGCTGCTAGAACCTCCTCAAGAACTCCTTGAACTTACTTCTTCAATGACCGGGTAATAATCCCCACAGGTTGTTGAAGGTCTGTCAAGGACTGACAGAACATTCTCAAGGACTGACAGAACATTCTCAAGGACTGACAGAACATTCTCAAGGACTGACAGATGTTCTCAAGGACTGACAGAACATTCTCAAGGACTGACAGAACATTCTCAAGGGCTGACAGATGTTCTCAAGGACTGACAGATGTTCTCAAGGACTGACAGACGTTCTCAAGGACTGACAGATGTTCTCAAGGACTGACAGACGTTCTCAAGGACTGACAGATGTTCTCAAGGACTGAAAGACGTTCTCAAGGACTGACAGATGTTCTCAAGGACTGACAGATGTTCTCAAGGACTGAAAGACGTTCTCAAGAACTGACGACCTTCTCAAGGACTGACAGACATTTTCAAGGACTGACAGATGTTCTCAAGGACTGACAGACGTTCTCAAGGACTGACAGACGTTCTCAATGGATGACAGAACCTTCTCAAGGACTTACAGACATTTTCAAGGCTCCCTGGAGTTTCAAGTCTCTGCAGCCTGATTTTTTTTCTTCAAGGAGCAGAGATGTCATAGGATGAAGATGTTGGGCGAGGAGGAGGAGGAGAGAAGAGGTCGTCATGGTAACAGCTGTAGTCAAGTCCCTCTGAGCCAAAGTGGTTCTGAACAAACAGGAAGCAGCTGGACGGTCAACACAGAGCCACACTTCAGCAAACAGCAACGAGAGAGAGAGAGAGAGGGAGAGACAGAGAGAGAGAGAGACAGAGAGACAGAGAGAGAGAGAGAGAGAGAGAGAGAGAGACAGAGAGAGAGAGAGAGACAGAGACAGAGAGAGAGAGAGAGAGAGAGAGAGAGAGACAGAGGGAGAGAGGAGAGGACAGAGGCAGGAGAGGAGCAGAGACAGAGAGGAGAGAGACAGAGAGAGAGAGACAGAGCAGAGAGAGAACAGAGAGAGACAGAGGAGACAGAGCAGACAGAGGAGAGAGAGAGAGAGAAGAGGAGGAGACAAGAGAGAAGAGGAGACAGAGACGGAGGAGAGATGAGAGACAGAGAGAAGAGACAGAGCAGAGAGAGAGAGAGAGAGACAGAAGGAGAGAACAGAGAGAGAGAGGACAGCAGAGAGTAGGACAGAGAGAGACAGAGCAGACAGAATGAGAGAGAGAGGAGAGAGAGAGGAAGAAGAGACTGAGAGAGAGGAGAGAGACAGAGGACAGAGAGAGAAGAGAGACAGAGAAGAGAGAGACAGAGACAGAAGAAGAGAAGAGACAGAGAGAGAGAGAGAGAGAGAGACAGAGAGACAGAGAGAGAGAGAGAGAGACAGAGAAAGAGAGAGAGACAGAGAGAGAGAGAGAGAGAGACAGAGAGAGAGAGAGAGAGAGAGAGAGAGACAGAGAGAGACTTTTTTTGACTTTAACACAACTTTATTTGGGACCTTATCAATAACATCCTTAAACTTTTCCACTAAGTCAAAATAATCAAAATGTTACTGCAAACAGAAAGAAAAATGAATAAATAAATAAATAAATAAATAAATAAAACAAAACAAAACAAGAAAACTCCCATTCACACACTCTCTCACACACTAAGGGGTAAAACTAGCTAAGCTAAGCTAAGCTAAGCTAAGCTAAGCTAAGCTAAGCTAAGTTAAAAGTCCTCCCCCAGTGAGGTCAGGACCTGCCCAAAGCCCCACTCAGCCCTGAACCCGTTCATGTTCCCGGTCAGTGTGAAAAACGCTCGCTCTACTTTCAAACGAGCTGCCACCAAACCTTTCAAACAGCGGACCGGGTCAGTCCAGCCTTCCCCCCTCATCTGGTTTTTTCTTGTCTTCCAGATCGCCAACTTGGCAGCTGCAAAAATAAAATTAATTAAAACCAGGGACTGTCTCTTCCTGGGAGTGTACTTTGGTCCGTACACAAAGACGGACAGGGAGAAGGTCTCTCCCAGCCGCTCCACCCACTCCTTCAGCAGCTGGAACAGCCCTGTCAGGTGGGGGCAGGACACCACCAGATGTTGGAGGGTTTCTGGTTCAGGGCAGAAGGGGCAGTTCTCCTCAGTGCTGGGGTTCAAGTGAGCTACGTGTCTGTTTGTAGCTATGGCTCCATGTACGATCTTCCACTGGAGGTCGGCCATCCGTTTTTCAACAGGAGGCTTGTACAGGAGACGCCAGCTGCCTTTAGGGGAAGAGTCTGAGCCAAACACCTCTGTCCACCTGGACTCCCGGACTCCATCCAGACAGCGGAGGTTCAGCACCTTGATGCAGCTGAGGTACAGCTGCTTCTTGCTGCAGGAGCTGAAGCTGCCCAGCACTGGAGTCTTCAGGGAGAGGAGCAGGCCTCTGTCCTCGCTCCACTCTCCCACATCAGGACTCACACTCAGTGAGGGGAAGATGTAGTCCTGTCCCTCACACCATCGGTCGGCCATAGTCCGGCTCTGAGCAAACGCCCTCAGAGGAGCGGGAAGCGAGCGCCACACCTTCTCCATGAGGCTCTGCAGCATCCTGGATGACCGGACGCCCGACATCTCAGCCAGCTCGTCCAGAGTTCTCCTGGTGAGGTGACCCAGCTTCACAACGCCAGCCTCGATGAGCTTCGCTCTCAGTGTGGGCGAGGAGAGTCCAGCAACTGGCAGGAAGGCGTTGTGAAACAAAGGCTCCTCAAAGAGCCACTTCCCCGGCCGAGGGTCGGGAGGTCGGGCGACGGTCAGTGTCCTCCAGGCGTTTAAAACCGATTTGTAGAAGGGTGTGAGCCCTTCCAGGTCACATCCAGCTGGCTTTAAAAGAAAGAGTTGTTTATCCAGTCCGAGCCGTCCGGCTCTCTGGAGTAAGAGGCGGGCCAACGCCGACCAGCAGGGGGCGTGTCCATACAGCAGCCGCTGAGCTGCTTGCAATCTGAAAGTCGCAGTTCTGGACTTGATGTCAATCAGGCCCTGCCCCCCCTCTGCCACAGGGAGGTACAGGACCGACGCTCTCACCCAATGACATCCCGTCCAAAAGAAGTCCACCAGGAGCCGCTGCAGTTGTTCCACGAGGTCAGGTGGAGGCAGCAGCACCTGCAGTCTGTGCCAGAGGGACGAGGCCACCAGGTTGTTGACAATCAGAGCTCTTCCCCTGTAGGACAGCTGAGGTAGCAACCATGTCCATTTAGACAACTTAGCTTGCACTTTCCCCAGCACTCCCTCCTAGTTCTGCCTTTCCCTGTCCTCACTGCCTAAGTGAACCCCCAGGACCTTCATCCCTGTATTTCCCCACTGCAGGTTCCCAGGAAGGCCTGGAGTGTTCCCTCTGCTCCACTCCCCCACCAGACATGCCTCGCTCTTCCCCCAGTTTACCCTTGCTGAAGAGGCCTTCTCGTACAGAGCTAGGCTGCCCTCAAGCTCCTCGATGTCCTTCTGGTCCTTGACAAAGATGTTAATGTCGTCTGCATAAGCCGATACGACCACAGGGGGGCCGAGAGCCGGCCCAGGCAGACACAGACCCCTCAGCCGCTTCCTGAGCCTGCACAGGAGCGGTTCAATGGCCACACTGTACAGCTGTCCTGAGATAGGGCAACCCTGCCTGATCCCCCTTCCCACCTCTACAGGACAGCTCAGCCCCCCCCCACCTTCACCACACAACACGCACTCCTGTACAATAATCTCACCCAGGACAAAAAGTGCTCCCCGACACCAAACGCCTGCAATGTGGCAAACAAGAAAGAGTGATCTACACGATCAAAAGCTTTCTCTTGATCTAATGATAAAATGCCAACATTTAAATTATACAATTTGCAGACATCAAAAATGTCTCTCATTAAAAACAAATTATCCCTTATGGATCTTCCTGGGACACAGTAGGACTGATGTGGACCAATTAATTGTCCAATGAAAACTTTCAGTCTGTTGGATAAAACCTTAGATAAAATTTTATAGTCTGTACATAAGAGAGCCACAGGTCTCCAGTTTTTAAGGAGCGTTAAATCTCCCTTCTTGGGCAGCAGGGAGATCGCTGCACGGCGACAGGAAGCAGGAAGACTCCCTTTGTTAAAAGACTCCTTCAAAACATCCAACAGGTCGTGTCCCAGTAAGTTCCAGAAGTGTTTAAAAAAGTCTGCCGGCAGGCCGTCCATCCCTGGAGCTTTCCCTGAGGCCATGTGGGTGACGGCCGCGGTCAGCTCCTGCAGAGACAGGTCCAAGCTCAGGGTGTCGCGGTCCTCCGGCCTCAGCCGAGGAAGGTCGTCCAGCAGCTCCTCAGTAGCGTCCATGTCGCAGCTGTCCGCCCTGAACAGGTCAGAGTAGTACTCCACCGTGTGTCTCCTCATTTCCGCCGGGTCAGAGGTCAACCTTCCGTCCGGCAGGCGGAGACACACCATCTGCTTCCTCTGGGCCTCGGACCTCTCCAGGCTGAAGAAGAAGCTGGTCGGAGCGTCCATATCCTTCAGTGAAGTGAAGCGAGCTCGGACCAGAGCTCCTTTGGCTCTCTCATGGAGGATGGAGCTCAGCTGCTGTCTTCTGGAGGCCAGAGTCTGTGTGTCGGCTGAGGACACACTCTCCAGCTCTCTGATCTCTGTCTCCAGCTGCTCCACAGCCCTCCTGATGTTAGCCGTGGAGTATGCTGTGTATTGCTGGCAGAAGACCCTAATCTGACCCTTGCCCACCTCCCACCACTGACTAAGGGAGGGAAAAGACCCCTTCCTCGTTTTCCAATAAAACCAAAAGTACTTAAAATTGTCACAAAACGTAGAGTCACGTAAAAGCTTAACGTTAAAATGCCAGAACGAACAGGATTTCTGGGTGGGAGATAAAAACAGCTCTGCTGACACTAGATGGTGATCTGTGAAACCAACAGGGAGGATGTTACTGTTGGTAACACGAGCTGTAAAAGCAGCAGAGATGTAAAGTCTGTCCAGCCTGGCTGCACTGACCCTGCCGTCTGAGACTTTAACCCAGGAGTACTGCCTGACTGACGGATGCTTCATCCTCCAAACAGCCACCAGATCAGCCTCTCTCAGCAGCTGGGCCAGAGAGGAGGAGGACTGAGGGTGGGGCTCCTGTCCTGTCCTGTCCACCCTGTCAGTGCAACAGTTCCAGTCCCCCCCCAGAATAACACACTCACCCCTATTACACTGGCTGAGTCTGTCCTTCAGCAGCTGGAAGAGAGCGAGGCGTTCAGGGCCGTGGTTAGGAGCATATATGTTTATAAAGTTAAAAACAACAGAGTCTATTTCTGCCCTGACCATGAGCCCCCTGCCCCTCTCTATCTCAGTGCTGGATAAAATGTTTACTGCTAAAGCGGGAGAGAATAAAACAGCGACTCCAGCACTTACATTGGAGCCGTGACTGAGCACATGCTGCCCCCCCCACCATAAGCCCCAGTCTGCTTCATTCAGAGGGTCACTGTGGGTTTCCTGCAGGAAAATTACATCCAGCCTTTTGTCCCGGACGACCTCTGTGACCAAAGCTCTTCTCTGAGCATTTCTACCCCCGTTAATGTTTAAAGAAGCCGCCCTGAAGCCCGGCATCAGAGGAGAGGAGAGACAGAGCAGGAGGGAGACAGACAGACAGACACAGCAGAGAGGAAACACCCTGTGTTGTGTGTTCATTGTTTGCTTACCTGGATAATTTCATTCGTTTTACTTTCTTGGAGCTTTTTAAGCTTCTCCTTAAGGTGGTGACATGTTTTTTGAGCCTGTAGCGTTTCTTGTCATCCAGCAGGTCCACCCCCACCACCTTCTGCAGAGTGGACACTGACTGGATGAACTTTTCTACATCAGGAAAGAAATCTGTGACATTGACTTGTCTGCCAAATGTTTCGTCCAGAAAGTCGTTGATGTCTCTCAGAGAGTACAGGTCTGTACTCTGAGAGATACTGTCAGCTACAGACAGACAGTCCGAGTCAGACTCCACCTCCATTCCAGTCACGTGACTGCTGTCCAGACTGGCCTGTAACAGCTCAGCCTGCTGTGCACCACACTCCTGTCCCTGCTCTGCCCCGCCCACTTTACCTTCCTGACCACACTCCTGTCCCTGCTCTGCCCCGCCCACTTTACCTACCTGACCACACTCCTGTCCCTGCTCTGCCCCGCCCACTTTACCTACCTGACCACACTCCTGTCCCTGCTCTGCCCCGCCCACTTTACCTACCTGACCACACTCCTGTCCCTGCTCTGCCCCGCCCACTTCATTGTTTCCTTGACCAGCAGTTACCATGGTTACATGGTCTGCCCTCACCTCAGTACCTGTCATTACTTTATCTTCCTCAGTAGACACCTGTTCTTTAGATACAGGGCCTACGGATGTAGCTAAAACTCCGTCCTCGCCGCCCGCAGCCCCGGTGCCGACGGCCGCGGAACCGGGAGTCGGGGAGACGGCAGGCCGGCCCCACACCGTGGGAGCGGCCCCGCCCCTCCCCTCTCCGCTCCCCTCTCCGCCAGCAGCTCCAGCAGCCGCCGCTGAGAGCTGTCTGTGCGGACATGCGACCCGCTTGTGCCCCACATCTCCACACTTGAAGCACTTCATGTTACCTGAGCTGGCGTACACCAGGTAAAAACTTTCCTCGTGCTTCACCCGGAAAGACACCTCCAGTGTTTGAGCGGGAGAGTCGAGGAACATGTAAACCTGTCTCCTCAAAGACTGAACATGTTTCAGTTTGGCGTCCTTACAACCCAGACCCACCGACCGGAACCCGCTCGCGAACCTCCCGAAGCGCTTCAGCTCTTTCTCCAGAGCTTCATTGGGGATGAACGGAGGGACTCCGGACACGGTGATCCGGGTTGAAGGCACCGCCAGCGGGGAAACCTGTACAAACTCTTCCCCTAGGTTTAGACCGCTCTCGATCAGCTGAGTTACACAGGCCTGATCCTTTAAAAACACCACCACGGCTTTGTTCAGACGGGAGGCGTACGAGATGTTGCCGTGGCCCACCTGCTCTCCCACCGCCAGCAGCACCTGCTCCACGGTGGAGCTGGGCCGCGGCACCAGCCTCACTCCATGTCTCAATGACAGGGACGGCGTCTCAGAGGACGCCATCCCCGCCACGAAACACGGAAAAACACCCAACAAAAACCACCAACAGTCACCAAACACTAACTAAACACCATACAATTAAACCAGTTACCAAACAATAACACACAGTAAGAAAAAAAGAAAGAGAAAAACGACTTTTTACCCGGAAAACTCACACACTCTCACCGTCCTCCACTCCCAGCACACACTCAGAGAGAGATCCGACGGTTAGCAAGAGACAGAGAGAGAGGTACAGAGGTGAGAGAGACAGAGAAGAGAGAGAGAGAGAGTGGTGCAGAGAGAGACAGAGGGTAGCGAGTGACAGAGAGAGGAGAGAGATAGATAGAGAGAGCAGAGACAGAGAGGAGATGATGAGAGAGAGAGAGAGAGAGAGAGAGAGAGAGGAAGAGAGAGAGAGAGAGGAGGGAGAGAGAGAGAGGGAGACAGGAGGGGAGAGAGAGAGAGGAGAGGAGAGAGGGAGAGAGAGAGAGAGGAGAGAGGAGAGAGGACGAGGAGAGGGGAGGGAGAAGAGAGGGAGAGGAGGGAGAGGAGAGAGAGAGGACAGAGAGAGAGGAGAGGGGAGAGAGAGAGAGGGAGAGAGAGAGAGAGAGAGAGGAGGGAGAGAGAGAGACAGAGAGAGACCGGAGAGAGAGAGTACACAGAGAGAGAGACACGAGAAGAGAGAGACAGAGAGGGAGAGAGAGAGACAGGACAGAGAGAGAGAGAGAGAGAGAGAGGGAGAGAGGGAGAGAGAGAGAGAGGGAGATAGAGGAAGGGGGAGCAGAGAAGTAGAGAGACGGAGAGAGAGAACAACAGAGAGAGAGACACAGAGAGAGAGAGACAGAGAGGGGGACGAGGAGACAGAGGACAGAGAGAGAGAGAGAGAGAGAGAGGGAGAGAGGTAGAGAGAGACGAGAGGAGAAGAACGAGAACATGATGGGAGAAGAGACGAAGAGAGAGAGGGAGAGAGGAGAGAGAGAGAGAGGGAGGAGAGAGAGACAGAGGGGAAGAGGGGAGAGGAGAGAGGAAGAGAGAGAGAGAGAGAGAGAGAGAGAGAGAGAGAGAGAGAGGGAGAGAGAGAGAGAGAGAGGGAGAGAGAGGTTAACATCAGAGCAATGAATGAAAAACTGTCAGTTCAGTGTAAATGCTGTGAATAGAAAATAAATGTGAATATTAAACTTTAGTTGAGTGAAACTTGTGACGAGGGAAAGATTTCCAGGATCGGTTCAGGACGGTGAAGAAACGTCAGATGTTCAGGATCAACTGATCACATCTTAACGCTCGAAGGTTTGGAACCACATTAGATCATGTTTTTGGGGGGGTTGCTCTGTTAGCATTTAGCTGTTAGCTGTTAGCTTGAATCAGGGGCGGAGCCAGACATCATAAACATTTGGGTCTTAACCCAAACTCAAAGAGCCGAAAATGAACTACACCTTTAAAGTTTAAGGGTTAAATTGAGAGATTTTTTTCTCCTGATTGACAGGTCACAGCTCTGGAAATCAGTGTGTGTGTCTGTGTGTGCGTGTGCATGTGCGTGTGCGTGTGTGTTGACTGATAAGACCTTTTGATTGATAAACGTTTATCAAACTGATCGTCCTTGAAAACCTAACGGGACCAGACGTGATGATGGTGAATGATTGACACGGTGTTGACTCGATGACATCACCATCACCTGAGACCAATAAAATAAACTGGGACAGGTTTCTTTTGACATCCAAAGGTCAGCAGACGGAGCGGAGCGTGTCAGCAGGTTGGAAAGGTTTTTTTTTTCACTGGCGAGGACTCAAATGTCTCCGCCTGACACTGAGCCGTGAACACTCCCCACACTGAACCAGTCCTCCCACCTCCTCCTCCCATTGTTCCCATCATTAACAGACTGTCAGAGGCGTCACGTCAGCGTCTAAAAATAAACGTCTCGGTGTCTCAGCGTGTGTAAGACTGAACTCCAGCTCTGAGGTTCAATGACTGAGATTAGAGTTAATCTGAAAATGAAGCTGAGACGTCGCGTCTCAACACAAGCCTCTTTAAATGAGGAATAATGAAGTCTCTGTCTCACATCACATACAGTGTATTCTTCATCATGCTGCTGCAGCCCCTCCCTCCATGCTGTTTACACCACCATACATTCAAACCCTCGTTAGATTTTACATGTTGCAGCATTTTCACAAAACTCAGTGTGGGAGCGAGTCAGAGTCCTGCTGTTCATCACAGTTACTGCTACTGTCACCAGGCCTGTGTGCTGCGTTCACTGACACTGTGTTTATTGGACTCACTGGAACTGTCACATCCACACGGACAATCGAAACATTCATACACCGCCTGAGGTTGTTTGAGCTGCTGATCCCCTGAACTGTCGTATTCCTACGCTTCGGTCGCTGTGCGCAGTGATACAGTGCGCGCCGTGGTCGCACTGGTGCGTAGGAATACAGTAGATCAGTAGTTCAAAATCTGTAGTTCCAAAGTAAAGGTCTGCTGATGCTGATAAAGCAGTGAAAATATTCAAAATAAAGCGTACATGTCCTCTGATATTAGCTTTTCAATTCAACAGGCTTTATTGGCAGGAAATTTTCAATGTGTCACCAAAGCAAAATTATCAGTGGAATTAAATGGAAAGGAATTAATCAAAAAAAAGGGAAAATATTAATAACAATACTAATATAATCAAATACAATATATTTACTAATAATTGTGTCTGACAACAACCAACAATTTAACATGTTTGGGTCCCAGACCTTCATCAGATGGTTTTCCAACAACAAGGAAGTGAACAGGAAGTGGCTGAGTCGGCAGTAACAGTTGACCAGGTAGGAATCTCCTACCTGAGTTAATAAAAACATACTTCTTAAAAATATTTTACAAAAGTGTGATGTATGTATTCCAGTCCTGTACAACATATATCATAAACTGTAAATATAATGTCCAGAGAATTGTGCAACAGCAGAAGAAATAAGATGATTTAGCGCAGAAGAAGCAGTTTGTGAACATGTCATGAATTCTGTTGTGAGATCACCTTCATTAACATCATATTTTATTAGATGTGATTTTCTGTAGATTGAAAAACAAATTCATCATGGACTTGCTGTTTAGTTGCTCTTTGTTTGGCCCAGCGACGGCACAGTGAAGGTTCAGAATGACTGTGAGTGTGATGATGGTCCGTGTGTTGTTGTGTCACCTGATGAACCTCAGGTCATCAGCAGCTGTTTACACGCCAGTCTATAAGAAACGTTGTGAGTTCAGCATCAAACTTCAGTCCTTTACTCACCAACATCTGTTTCCGGAGGTGGAAGCTAACACAGATGTTTGCTCTGGTCTCTATCATATCTTTTCTTCACCTGAAGTTAGCATGCTAACCAGCTAGCCCCGCCGTCTCCTCGCTGCAGCCTGCAGTCTGTTCTGGAGCTGTAGCTGCTCAGAGGACGTGTTCTAAGGATTCTGAGAAAAAAATGTTTTCACATGTGAGCCTCATCCTGCTCTGTAGTTATGTCTCAGCAAAATCTGTAGTGTCCTAAATATTTCCAGGTAAAGGGTTGAAGATTGGCGAGTTCACCCAGGTGTTGTGTTTACATCGCTGCAGAGTCATGTGACCTGGGTGTGAATGCAGATTGTTTCCATTCACACTGACGAAAGAGGGCGGATGTTAGCGGGTATTAGCATGTGGAGCTAATAGCTCCAGAGGAAGGAAAAGACATGAAATGTGTGGAGGAGCGAACAGAGGCTGGAGAGAGGAAGACGATTCTCTTACAGTCAGATCACTGGTCCTCCACTCTGATTGGTTTCTGACAGAGGCTTTTGGCATCCATAGTCAGAACACCCTCCCCCTCGCTCCCTCCCCCACTCCCTCCTCCTCTCTCTGGTACCTGTGGGAGAGGAGGTCAAGCTGAGGGCGTGCGAAGGTGTTTCTGGCGGGAGAGCAAGTGGCGAGTGTTGGAAAACGAAGGGAAGAACATAAACTGATATTAATGTTCTGCAGAGAACGAGAGCATCAAGGAGTTATCAGGAACATTACTCAGCCTGTGTGTGTGTGTGTGTGTGTGTGTGTGTGTGTGTGTGTGTGTGTGTGTGTGTGTGTGTGTGTGTGTGTGTCTTTTTCCATGATTTCATGCTCATTTTTTACATTAGTTTATTATTAGCAGCAGGTCTGAGGAGACAGAGTTTTAGGAACCAGATCCTGTTGTATAAATCTGATCAGATGAGACGGAGAGAGGATGAATGTACAGTGGCTGACGAAGGCAAACTTGCTTCAACAAAACATTCTCCAGCAGGAGAAACGATGCAGATTCAAAAACATACGAAAATACAAAACAAGTACAAGAATAGAAACAACAAGCTGCAGGAAGACGAATCAAACACATGAAGAAGAAACACGGTGCAAACACAGAAACGATGCAACAACAAAAACAAATCAACCTCCAAGACAGAAAAAACTCTGTGTATCAGACGACACAACGTCAGAGCTCCAGGCCTCTAGGGGGAGCTCTCAGAGGAACACTCACAGACTGGATGTAAGCTAATGCTAACGCTAGCTAAGGTTTCAGTTGCTGTTTTATAATGTTGTAAAAACTACGATCAAATGTAAAAAAGAACAAACATTTTTATGTCTTCTCTTCTGTCTTCTATCATTCTCTCTCGTGTGGTGCAAGGTCAAAGGTCAAAGGACAAAGGTCTGGTCATGAGTCCGGCCTCTCAGATCATAGCTCAAGCTAACGCTTCTTTTGCATATTGAACATTTACACTGTTTGACAAAGACTTGAACATTAATTCTTCATATTTACTTCCCTTAAACAGTCTTTGAAGAGCTTCACATTTCACTACTTACTGTTTATGGAGCAAATGAAACGTGTCATTTTATTGGTTTTAGTTTTATCAAACTCTTTTTATTCAACTGTAATATTTTAGGTCTTTGTTCCACACCTGGAGGCCTTTGACTTAATCCACTTTAATTGATGGCTGCTAATTTAGATAATTTTTTTTAATTCATAAGAAAGAAATTAAATTAAATTAAATTAAATTAAATTAAATTAAATTAAATTAAATTAAATTAAATTAGATTAAATTAAATTAAATTAGATTAAATTAAATTAAATCAGCCCTGAACTTTATTTCCGATTTAATCTACAGTCTCTATAATGAACTTGTGATTTATGATCAGGTGAAACATACAGACTCTGTGTAACTGAGGAGTGACAGTAAACAGTGGAGGAGAGCTACACTGTGATATCACTCTGTAACATCCTCCCTCTACAAACACAAAATGCATCAAGATAAGAGGTTTCTGTTGGCCGACGGTCGAGGTCAAAGATCAACCGAGCTGAACGCTGACCCTTCAGTTTTTACTGGAGCTGATTCCCTAACAGTCCCACTGTTTTCTACTGAAGTCAATGATGAACAGAGGGAACATCTGAAGGCCTTTAGGTTTCCCTCCAACCACCAGGAACATAGAAGATCGCTGTTGGTCCTGACTTAAGACCATTGGTCCTGACTGTTGGTCCTGACTTAAGACTGTTGGTCCTGACTGTTGGTCCTGACTTAAGACTGTGCGTCCTGACTTGAGACTGTTGGTCCTGACTTAAGACCGTTGGTCCTGACTTAAGACTGTTGGTCCTGACTGTTGGTCCTGACTTAAGACCGTTGGTCCTGACTGTGCGTCCTGACTTGAGACTGTTGGTCCTGACTGAAGACCGTTGGTCCTGACTTAAGACTGTTGGTCCTGACTGTTGGTCCTGACTTAAGACCGTTGGTCCTGACTGTTGGTCCTGACTTAAGACCGTTGGTCCTGACTTAAGACTGTTGGTCCTGACTTAAGACCGTTGGTCCTGAGTGTTGGTCCTGACTTAAGACCGTTGGTCCTGACTGTTGGTCCTGACTTAAGACCGTTGGTCCTGACATAAGACTGTTGGTCCTGACTTAAAACCGTTGGTCCTGACTGTTGGTCCTGACTTGAGACTGTTTGTCCTGACTTAAGACCGTTGGTCCTGACTGTTGGTCCCGACTTAAGACCGTTGGTCCTGACTGTTGGTCCTGACTTAAGACCGTTGGTCCTGACTTAAGACTGTTGGTCCTGACTGTTGGTCCTGACTTAAGACTGTTGGTCCTGACTTAAGACCGTTGGTCCTGACTTAAGACTGTTGGTCCTGACTGTTGGTCCTGACTTAAGACCGTTGGTCCTGACTGTTGGTCCTGACTTAAGACCGTTGGTCCTGACTTAAAACTGTTGGTCCTGACTTAAGACTGTTGGTCCTGACTTAAGACTGTTGGTCCTGACTTAAGACTGTTGGTCCTGACTTAACGCCGTTGGTCCTGAGTGTTGGTCCTGACTTAAGACCGTTGGTCCTGACTGTTGGTCCTGACTTAAGACCGTTGGTCCTGACTGTTGGTCCTGACTTAAGACCGTTGGTCCTGACATAAGACTGTTGGTCCTGACTTAAAACCGTTGGTCCTGACTGTTGGTCCTGACTTGAGACTGTTTGTCCTGACTTAAGACCGTTGGTCCTGACTGTTGGTCCTGACTTAAGACCGTTGGTCCTGACATAAGAGCGTTGGTCCTGACTTAAGACTGTTGGTCCTGACCATTGGTCCTGACTTAAGACTGTTGGTCCTGACATAAGACCATTGGTCCTGACTTAAGACCGTTGGTCCTGACATAAGACCGTTGGTCCTGACTGTTAGTCCTGACTTAAGACCGTTGGTCGTGACTTAAGACCGTTGGTCCTGACTGTTGGTCCTGACTAGGGGTGGGCGATATGACGATATTAGATCGTGAAGGATTACAACGTGAAGACGATCTTTCAAACTGCATAGATCGTGGGATCGTCTAGGGCACATTCTATAAATTGCAGTTCTATCCTGATGCACCGACGCACCAGACATATTGATGTCATCAACCTGACCGACCAATCATAGCGAATTACGGGCAGTGACGCGCTTTCCTACCCGCCTCCTTGTTTGTGTGTGTAGCGGTAGGACATGGAGAGCGATGGCTGAAAGCCAAACGGAGTTGGTCGCTAAAAAAATTCCACCTCCATTATATGGAATTGGTTTGGATTTTCCGCAACTGATCAAGCGCAAGCAAATGTAATTTGCAAAGTTTGCACAGAAACCGTTCGCACGTCGGGTGGCAACGCGACGAACCTGTTTAATCACCTGAAGAGGAAGCACTAAAGCACTAGCACTAGCAACTGCTGCACTAAAAGAGATAACCACAGCCACTTTAGTTTGTATTTTTGCGTTTCAATAAGCTATTTAGTGTTTTGATAAATAAATCCTGTTTAAATGACTGTCAGTAATGTCTTTGATTGATATTTTACTTTCTGTTACTACTTTTGCAAGAGTGCACTTTATTAGGATGTTGTTGTTTACCTTAAACCCTACGTTGTTTGCACATGCAGGCAAAACTGCGACTATTTGAAATAAAATCTGTTAAGAAAGGTTCTTTGGTCTAAATTGTCTGTTTTTCTTTTTCCAATTTAAGATCGTGATAAAATCGAAATCGTGATTTTATTTTTAAAAAATCGTGATATGATATTTTTGCCATATCGCCCACCCCTAGTCCTGACATAAGACCGTTGGTCCTGACTTAAGACCGTTGGTCCTGACTGTTGGTCCTGACATAAGACCGTTGGTCCTGACTTGAGACTGTTTGTCCTGACTTAAGACTGTTGGTCCTGACTTAAGACTGTGCGTCCTGACTGTTGGTCCTGACATAAGACCGTTGGTCCTGACATAAGACGTTGGTCCTGACTGTTGGTCCTGACATAAGACCGTTGGTCCTTACTTAAGACTGTTGGTCCTGACTGTTGGTCCTGACATAAGACCGTTGGTCCTGACTTGAGACTGTTTGTCCTGACTTAAGACTGTTGGTCCTGACTTAAGACTGTGCGTCCTGACTGTTGGTCCTGACATAAGACCGTTGGTCCTGACATAAGACTGTTGGTCCTGACTTAAGACTGTGCGTCCTGACTGTTGGTCCTGACTTAAGACCGTTGGTCCTGACTGTTGGTCCTGACTTAAGACCATTGGTCCTGACTGTTGGTCCTGACTTAAGACTGTTGGTCCTGACTTAAGACTGTTGGTCCTGACTTAAGACCGTTGGTCCTGACTGTTGGTCCTGACTTAAGACCGTTGGTCCTGAGTGTTGGTCCTGACTTAAGACTGTTGGTCCTGACTGTTGGTCCTGACTTAAGACCGTTGGTCCTGAGTGTTGGTCCTGACTTAAGACTGTTGGTCCTGACTTAAGACCGTTGGTCCTGACTGTTGGTCCTGACTTAAGACCGTTGGTCCTGATTGTTGGTCCTGACTTAAGACTGTTAGTCCTGACTTAAGACCGTTGGTCCTGACTGTTGGTCCTGACTTAAGACCGTTGGTCCTGATTGTTGGTCCTGACTTAAGACTGTTAGTCCTGACTTAAGACCGTTGGTCCTGACTGTTGGTCCTGACTTAAGACCGTTGGTCCTGACTGTTGGTCCTGACTTAAGACTGTTAGTCCTGACTTAAGACCGTTGGTCCTGACTTAAGACCGTTGGTCCTGACTTGAGACTGTTGGTCCTGACTGTTGGTCCTGACTTAAGACCGTTGGTCCTGATTGTTGGTCCTGACTTAAGACTGTTAGTCCTGACTTAAGACCGTTGGTCCTGACTGTTGGTCCTGACTTAAGACCGTTGGTCCTGACTGTTGGTCCTGACTTAAGACTGTTAGTCCTGACTTAAGACCGTTGGTCCTGACTTAAGACCGTTAGTCCTGACTTAAGACCGTTGGTCCTGACTTAAGACCGTTGGTCCTGACTTAAGACCGTTGGTCCTGACTGTTGGTCCTGACTTAAGACTGTTAGTCCTGACTTAAGACTGTTAGTCCTGACTTAAGACCGTTGGTCCTGACTTAAGACCGTTGGTCCTGACTTAAGACCGTTGGTCCTGACTGTTGGTCCTGACTTAAGACCGTTGGTCCTGACTGTTGGTCCTGACTTAAGACTGTTAGTCCTGACTTAAGACCGTTGGTCCTGACTTAAGACCATTGGTCCTGACTTGAGACTGTTGGTCTTGTCGACAGTAATGCAGAGTGTCAGTGGCAGCTCTCTCTCTCTTCCCACGATGCTTTGCTCTCTCTTCCTCTCCAGATGGGGAGACATGAAAACATTTGAAACTTCAAACATAAAAATGAGCGATGGCTCGTCGTCCTCGCCAAGATACGTTTGTTTAAAATCACCTCCTCCGAGAATCTGGCAGCGAGCTTCACACACACACACACACACACACACACACACACACACACACACACACACACACACACACACACACACATACACACACACACACACACACACACATACACACACATCTGGAAAACATGTTCTCCAGTTGTTTCCTTTTTTCTTCTTCTGCATCTCAAAGAGCCACTGAACATCTTTCACTACACACACACACACACACACGCACACACGAATATTTCTGTACTTGTAAGGACACAGTGTGTTTTCTTTGCAGCTGAAGGAAGCACAAAGAGAGAAAACACAAGGAAATGAAGAAAACATCTTCATAACAACACAAACAAACACACGAACACACAAAAAAAACAAACACATAAACACACAAACAAACAAACAAACAAACAAACACACAAACAAACAAACAAACAGTCAGAGTTTCCATCCTGTCACAGATCGTTACAGATAACTGGATTTTCTAAAATCAGAACCACAGTCTGTCCCGCAGAAAAAGTTTCAGTGGCTGTAACCAAGGTAACAGATATTTTAGGAACCGTTCATTCAAAAAACTGTTCACAGTGAAAATTTGAAAATGTCATCATTGAGTGTGATCCAGGGTTTTACTGTGTGTGTGTGTGTGTGTGTGTGTGTGTGTGTCCCTCATTGCTCATCATTTATCAGTGTTGGTTTCAGAGTTCTGAGTCAGCAAAAGCTGCTGAGTTTTCATCCTGCAACTGAAACTGGTTTGAGAAGTCACAGGTTTGATTCCAGGGAAGTCCAGATGAGTGTGAAATTATTTATCTATCTATCTATCTGTCCATCCGTCCATCCATCCATCTATCTATCTATCTATCCATCAGCTGACTGAACCAACAGAGAGGTTTCGTGCAGCGTGCAGATCTGATCCAGATGGAGCCAATCAGCTTCCTCCTCTCCGTCAGAAACCGACCTCCTGGGAGACGATGCATCCAGAGAAAAGCATCAACTACCCCCCCCCCCCCCCCCCCCCCCTGTTTCCTCTTCTCCTTCTTCTTCGGGGGGGGCAGGTGTCCAACTGTTTGAGCTCTGTGTTCAGAGGTGGAGCAGGCATTGAACCAGCAACCACCTGCACTGGGAGGGGTGAGGCGGGTGAAGAGAAATATGTATTTTTCTCCTTGATGATGTCATCAGTGATGTCAGCACTGATGGCTTCAGTGTGAGTATCATTACTCTGACTCAGTAATCAGTATGAACACTTGGCCCCGCTCCCAGCTCCAGGGACGGTGACCTTTGACCTTTTGAAGTGTATCCTCTCCATCTTGGCTGCACTTTTCCTGCCCCCCCCTCCACCCCCCTGGCCTCGCATCGTCACGGTAACCATCACGTGTGGCTGACCCAGGTCTGAGGAGTCCAGATCGCTGCGGGCGCTGCCTCCTTCAGAGCGATGAAGTTTATTAACGACATAATTATAAACCAATTAAACATGTGAGTTGTAGTGACTGAGTGGATCAGCTGACCGACTGAGGCTCATCAATCAAATATCCTCTGAATGAAATGTCTGAGGAAACACAGCCAGGACTCAGAGCAGAGGAGCAGAGGACATGTTCAATATGACAGTCAGTTAGAACCTGGATCATAAACACTGTTATTGCTCCACAGTGTGTGATCACACTCATGTTGATCTGAGACCATAAAGCATATGAAACGACTCACAACAAAAAAATAGAACATTCAATCACCTGATTAAAAGTTCTTTAATCATCATATCTTCTCCTTCATAAAGAAATCAGGGTGTATGAATATGTAAATAAGTTTATCTGCTGGACACAGTAACACATGTTACTGGCCTGTGATCGGCTCCAGACGAGTTGTGATGTCTCAAATCCTGCTCATGTGTTCAAGTCTTAAAGCTCCTCCAGTGTAAAGGTCTGTGTCCATGTGTAGTGTGATTATAGATCAGCTCTAGCTTCTATATTAATACTGTGAAAGTATCAAAGCCTCAGTCCACAGAGAAATGCACACAGCCTGTATTCAGAAACTGAGCCTTAAAACCAGCTGTCAGGACTTCCTGTAACTTTGTGATGTCACAACAAAGCAGTCACCAAGCCCCGCCCACCTGGACCCACCATCCAAAACCTTTACAGGATTTTGGTTTCTCTGAGTGTTTTTACCTAAAATCTGCTTTATTTTTATTGGATCACTCAGAAAACAGTCAGCCAATCAGAAGAGAGGCTCAGAGCCTCCTCTCTTCTGATTGGCTCACCGACCTGTTGTTACTAGAGCTGCAGAGAGAAGCCTGAGAGAGGAGATGTAAAACTACACAGAAAATATGGAGCTTTAAATGAACCTGGTTCAGACTGCTCACAGAGAAGCTGATGGAGCACGGTGAGTGCCCCTAACTCCCTGCTAATACAAATATGGTCAAAGAGGAGGGGCCTGTGTGGAGACAGTTTGTAACAAGCATACCAAAGAGGCCACGCCCTCAATCCTCCATAACTTTAGTCCTTAATAAAATGTAAACAGGTGAGTTCTATAAACAGGTGTCATGAAGGGGGAAATCAGCTCTAGAGACCAAAACAGTTTTTGTACCAGGCTGTAAACATGTTGATTTCTGCTGTAAAGTTGGACATTTTAACATGGGAGTCTATGGGGACTGACTCACTGTTGGAGCCAGACTCTAGTGGTCGTTAGAGGAACTGCAGCTCTCAGCCTCAGATCACACTTTAGGTTAGATTATCTAGATGATGATGATGAGAGTGTGTGTGTGTGTGTGTGTGTGTGTGTGTGTGTGTGTGTGTGTGTGTGTGTGTGTGTGTGTGTGTGTGTGTGTGTGTGTGTGTGTGTGTGTTCCACATCATATGAATAACAGCTTGTTTTTACCATCTAAACTCTTTTAGGTGGTTAACTGTGTTAAACATAACGTAAAGCAGAGCTACAGGAATCACACATCAGATTCCAGAGTCTGTGTGTGTGATGGATGGACAGCTGCAGCCAGCCTCTCTGTGGGTCGAGCACAATAACCTCTGGAGGGTGAGGAGAGTGTTAGTGTGTGTGTGTGTGTGTGTGTGTGTGTGTGGGGGGGGGGGGGGGGGGGGGGGGGAAGGTGAAGCTGTTTCTACGGACGATTGATCACAGATCAGAGCGGGAGAGAGAGAGAGAGAGAGAGAGAGAGCTGTCACTCCTCCAGATGTCTGTGAACAATCAGGGTCAGTGTGATTGACAGGTTGGGGCTTCGCCTGTCAGGATGAGTTAGAGGCTCAGCGCGGAGCGGGAACGCCTCCTGTGTTTCTGATTCATGGCGGAGGGTGATGATGTCACTGAGAGCTTGGCAGCGCTGCTCTCCACGCCGCTGATTTATTCCAGGTTTCACAACTCATAAACAAGACGAGCACTCGCCGTTGATCTGAGCTCAAGTGCTGGGAATGTTCTATCGTGAGGAGAGAGACTGGAGATATGTGGACTTCATGTCCTCACCTCCAACCTGAGAGACAGAGCCCACCAACATCTCCCCTTGAGAGAAAGAGCCCGCCAACACCTCCCGTTGAGAGACAGAGTCCACCAACACCCGCCTCTGAGAAACAGAGTCCACCAACACCTCCCGTTGAGAGACAGAGTCCACCATCACCCACCGACTGGAGAGACAGAGTCCACCATCACCCACCGACTGGAGAGACAGAGTCCACCAACACCTCCCTCTGAGAGACAGAGTCCACCAACACCTCCCGTTGAGAGACAGAGCCCGCCAACACCTCCCGTTGAGAGACAGAGTCCACCAACACCCGCCTCTTAGAAACAGAGTCCACCAACACCTCCCTCTGAGAGACAGAGTCCACCAACACCTCCCGTTGAGAGACTGAGTCCACCAACACCTCCCGTTGAGAGACAGAGTCCACCATCACCCACCGACTGGAGAAACAGAGTCCACCAACACCCGCGACCGGAGAGACAGAGTCCACCAACACCCGCCGACCGGAGAGACAGAGTCCACCAACACCCGCCGACCGGAGAGACTGAG
>PVUN01001320.1:34778-64778 GCA_002994505.1 Seriola rivoliana | reverse complement strand
TCTGCAGAACATTATGATGTCACAGTGAAGTTGACCCTTGACCATCTGGATATAAAATGTCATCGCTTCACTTTATCCTTATTTTATATATTTGAGTTCAACTGTGTCGTAATTAGTGGATTAATCTGTGAGTTATGGCCAAAAACATGTTTTGTGAGGTCACAGTGACCTTGACCTTTGATGTTTGACCCCCAAATTCTAATCAGTTCATCCTTGAGTCCAACTGAATGTTTGTGTCAAACCTGAAGAAACTTCCTCAGGATGTTACTGAAATATTGTGAGACAGACGAACTGAAAAAATAACGCATATATTTAATTTATTTGTGCACGTTTGTTAAAACAACATACATATAAAAGATCTATATGTTTATATATGTTTAATTTGTTGTATTCATTTATCATTAATTATGAACATGAAAGTTCTCAGACTTTTGGACTCTATTGTTTCTAATAACATATACTGACAGGCTGTGGATGGATATATATTTATGTAACCTATGTCTATTATATAAGCATACATACATAAACATATATTTTCTTTATTCTAGACACATACTGTATGTCAACATGTGAAATTCATTCCAATTTCTAATAGTTTCAAATAAGATTTTTACATATATGTACATATAAAATAAAACTTATATTGACTGCATATATGAAACATATGGACATATATTACATTTGTGTATGGGCTCATTACACTGACTGTGTCTTTTTAATGAGCATAAACACTTTTCTCTGCCAAGTCACAGAGTGTTCAGTCAAACATCCACTGACTGTTTATTTCAGTTGTTTTCTCTCCAACATTCATCATGATTCATGACCACGGGTCTGTTGTTACTGTGAATGGTTCAGTGTCTCTGACTGTAACTGAAGTTAGTAGACAGTGTTCATTCAGTACAGACGAGTCTCCATGACTACAGGACTGAAGGACCTAAGGACATGAAGGTCAACCGAGAAGAGCTGGAGGTAAAATCACCTGGACATGACAGAAAGAAACTGCAGAAGTTGGAACTTAAAATAAAACTGTAATCAAGTTATAACATTCATTAAATGTAATTTTATTCTGAAAGGACAAAGAAACGATGTTTAAAAACATTTAGATCTATTTAATATTAGTTTTTTTGTAATTACCCTGAAAGATCGTCAAGTATTCCATATTATCATCACGTGAACCTACTGTAAATATATGGAGTGAGATCCAGCTTTTACTTTTTATTCCTCCGCCCAGCAACTGTCAGAGCGGCAGCCATTTTGTTTTGTCCGTCCATCTCATTCTCGTGGACATTGTATCTCAGTAACGCCTTGATGGAACTTCTTCAAATTTGACACAAACATTAATTTAAACTCAGGGATGAACTGATTTGATTTTGGTAGTCAAAGGTCAAAGGTCAAGGCCGTGCTGATCTAACAAAAACTTGATTTTGGCCTTGTGAACGCAATATCTCCTCATGGGAATCCCTTCAAATTTGGCACAAACATTCACCAGGACTCAAGGATGATCTGATTAGATTTTGGGGGTCAAAGGTCAAGGTCACGGTGAGCTCATATTTTTGTGAATGCAGTATACCAGGAACGCCCAGAGGGAATTTTATTACACGGTACAACCACGAGGAGGTGATTCTACTTTATAAATTATATATTATGTCTTGTTATTTGTTTAGGTTGATAAACAGTAAGTGTGCGTTTGTGTTGATAGGAAGCTGTACAGTGATACATGCTAATGCTATCAGCTAACCAGGAGAGATGAATCCCACCCAGCAGACCTCCAGCTGCACCAGTCTCCGGTGCATCTGACCTGCAGGGTGTCAATCTAATCTCTGGCTGCAGCCAGATACCTAATTATTATCCACATTCCCAGCTTGACTCTTATCATGTGCGGACAGATAACAGCTGAGCGCTCTGTGTTATCATGTTCCCGAAAAGTGAGAACAAAGCTTTAAAAAGATTCATCGTAATTATTTCCTCACACGTCCAGTTTATCAGGCTGCAGCATCTGCACAGCGCGGCTTTCCCAAACACCTCCATCACTAAGAATCATTCAAACACTGATGAACTGATAGTGAACGTCCATTATCCTGCAGTCACTGTTTAATCAGATTGAGAAACTATAACGTGACCTAATGACCTGATGTTAAATATCATGTTAAATAATGTCATCACTCACTCACAGTCAGTCTGATTTATTCTGCTGGATTAGAAGCAAATGTATGAAACATGAATTATTACATGCAAGTGAATTAAACTAATTATGGAAAGACAATAAAGTGAAGCTGTGCAGAGACACTCTTTATTAAATTATAGCCACGTGGTGAATCATGTGCTCCCATCAATCATCACAGTGACTCCAGAAATGAAGCAATGCTGCATCATCATGATCCTGAACATGGAGTTAAAGTCTGTTTATTCATAAAGTCTCAGTTCACAGATGTAGATTCTACTCCAGCTGCTGCTGCATCTCGTCCTGTCACTGTCTCAGTTTTCACACTGGACAAACGTCTCATTGTTCTCTCTGTTGGTCTCAGACAAATGAATCAAACTAAGTTTGTTTTTGAATTGTGTTGTAGCTGAAGAACAACAGGACAGAGGTAAAACGACGAGGTCAGACAAGACTCACACAAAAGACACGTACAATTACACTCATGATAATCATAAAAACACGACGCACGTTTTCTACAGTAATGTGAGGGTGAGCTGCTGGTCGCTGCAGTCTCCACAGAGATCTGTTAAATTACATTTACAAACTTCATTTTGATTAAGACGTTGATTTTTATGGAGGAGCAGTGATGTCACAGGAAAAGTAATAAAACATTTCCTTGATTTCATATTTGAATAGGTATAAAAAACAGGAATTGTAAAGAGAATTTATAAATTAACGATTAATTCTTCTATCGATACTTCAGAAACAAAAACACCATAAAACTCATTAAATAAACTATAAATACATTTATTGATTCATGAATAAATAATAGAATTTGACAAACGATTTCACTTCATTTCCTTTTTCTAGCTGCTTTTCCTATTAGCTCATCGATTAGCTTAGTCATTTAGCTTCTCCTGTTAGCCTCTCTGTGACACTCTGAGCCTTCAGTGCTGTAAAACCAACTTGTTAGCTCTGCAACCAATCAGAAAGCTCATTACATCCCATGGCCAATTGGGATTGTTTATCCTGGTTTCACAGCACTGAAGCCCAGAGTTTCACTGAGATGCTAAATGGAGAAGCTAACAGGAGACGCTAAAAGACTAAGCTAATTGATTAGCTGACAGGAAAAGCAGCTGGAGAAAGGAAATGGAAATGGAAGAAGGAAACAGGAACCAGGAATGTGTTCCCATTTTTAAAATGTCTTTTCAAATAGTTTTTTAAATTATATTATTTATTCATGAATTAATAAATGTTTTTACAAAAGGTTTATTTGATGAGACTTTTATGCTGCTGTCTTTTTATAATTCCTATTTTTAATTAAAATATGAAATTAAGGAAATGCTTCATTGCTCTTATTTCCCTGTTCATCATATGATCATTTGATCCTTGACAGTTGAGCTGTTTGTTAAGTCTGATGATTGAGACTTGACCTGTTCTGGTTCGACCTACAGCTGATACAGTGTGTTCCAGCTGGGTGTGGCGTCCAGAGACATGGTGACCTGGATCAACACTGTGAACAATACACAGTGATAAACCCATTTCACATGACTGACTGACATCTGCAGCTCCTGCTGCTGTTTGAAGTGAAGACAATTAAAGTTATAAAGTGTGCAGCCTGTTACTAGATGAAAATATAAAAAAATAAAAAGTTACAATGTGAAAAACTTAAATTTCAAATTAAATTTTGTCCAATTTTAACTGTCGAATGAACCAAAGTTTCAGCTCCACACAGGCCCCTCCTCTTTCACCATATTTGGATTAGCTGGGAGTTTGGGGGTGGAGTCAGACTCTGCCTAGATGGTGACGGTGAAGCAGCTCACTCTGAGCTTCAGAAACCTGTGTGTGATGCCACAGATGCGAGGGGGGGGGGCAAACAATAAACACACTTGTAACTTCAAAGATTGATGGTTTGAGGGAAACGAGGCCGACGTTTGTCATCGGAGGAATATTTCAATCAAGGAATTTAGTTGTTGGAATATTTGTTTGTTTTTCATTCAGTAATTGTAGCGGACATCGGGGGGGTGGCCCCTCCCCCACTGACAGGCAGGTGTAGAAAGACAAAAATTGCAAGTTCATCCACCAACTACACGAACCCAGCTGCCCTCTCTCACACGCGCACGCACACACGCACGCACACACACACACACACACACACACACACACACACACACACTTATAGACAAGGACGTCAACCTTGTGGAGACTGGGTTTTTTGTTTTGGTCCACACGTGCAACACTATGAACAAACTACTGCCCCACAACATGATAAATAAATAACCCCCCCACACACTGAGACACACACACACACACACACACACACAGAGTCAGTGGCACTTCATTAATCATTGTATCTCCCTCTGTCCATTAGCACTGATGGAGCTGCAGTAACTTCGCTGGTCGTTGCATCAGCAGGTTTTGAAACTCCTCCTCCGGGGAGCGTGGAGGCAGCAGCGCCAGACACACACACGCACAGAGGCAGCGTGCCGTGGTGGATGCTCAGGGGAAACGGCGAGCTGGCTCTGGGTTCTGGGAGCAGAGGAGGAAGGAGTCCTGGACAAGTCGGCTGGTTGAGCAACAGCAGCAACTGCCACCCCTCACCCAGTTGGTCTGCTCTCCCATTGGCTGAGGATGTGGGGGGAAGGTGGCCGTGCAGTGAGCGACCCCCTCTGAGCGCTGACCCACAGAGACTCAGATTAACACGCGCTGCCGGGGTCGAGGGTTCAAATCCCTGCTGTGTTGTTCAACATGTGGAGCGGGGCACCCACACTGCTGCTGCTGGGACCACCAGGACTGAACTTACTGCAGTAAGAGTACTGACTGTAGTACTACTGTATGTACTGCAGTATTACTGTACAGACTCATCACTGCAGATAAAACCCGTTCATACACTGGTCCCTAAAAACACAGACTGTCACCGTCTTCTTCTTCTGTCTGATCACTGGTTTTTATACAAACTGATCCATTCATCCATTCATGAAGAATTATGGGCGTGAGTGAGATTTATAAAGAGGAACCATGTGAACGTATGACTTTATAATCTATATAATCAATATGATCTATAAAACCTATATAATCTATATAATCAATATGATCTATAAAACCTATATAATCTATATAATCAATATGATCTATAAAACCTATATAATCTATATAATCAGTATGATCGATATAATCAATATGACTAATGAATATGCAACTTTTCAGAAAAGCTGCCGTGAAATCAGCTGTTTTAGACACAACAATCAGTGAGTGAGTGAGTGAATGAATGAGTGAAATGAACGAGTGAGTGAGTGAATGAGTTAAATGAATGAGTTAAATGAGTGAGTGAGTGAGTGAGTGAGTGAGTGAATGAATGAGTGAATGATTGAAATGAATGAGTGAAATGAATGAGTGAGTGAGTGAGTGAGTGAGTGAATGAGTTAAATGAGTGAGTGAGTGAGTGAGTGAGTGAAATGAATGAGTGAGTGAATGAGTTAAATGAATGAGTTAAATGAGTGAGTGAGTGAGTGAGTGAGTGAATGAGTGAAATGAATGAGTGAGTGAGTGAGTGAGTGAGTGAATGAGTTAAATGAATGGGTTAAATGAGTGAGTGAGTGAGTGAGTGAGTGAGTGAGTGAGTGAATGAGTTAAATGAATGGGTTAAATGAGTGAGTGAGTGAGTGAGTGAGTGAATGATTGAAATGAGTGAGTGAGTGAGTGAGTGAGTGAGTGAGTGAGTGAATGAGTTAAATGAATGAGTTAAATGAGTGAGTGAGTGAGTGAGTGAGTGAATGAGTGAAATGAATGAGTGAGTGAGTGAGTGAGTGAGTGAGTTAAATGAATGAGTGAAATGAGTGAGTGAATTAGTGAATGAGTGAAATGAATGAGTGAGTGAGTAAATGAGTGAAATGAATGAGTGAGTGAGTGAGTGAAATGAATGAGTTAAATGAATGAATGAATGAGTGAGTGAAATGAATGAGTTAAATGAATGAGTGAGTGAGTGAAATGAGTGAATGAGTGAAATGAATGAGTTAAATGAATGAGTGAGTAAGTGAGTGAGTGAGTGAGTGAGTGAGTGAGTGAGTGAGTGAGTGAATGAGTGAGTGAATGAGTGAAATGAATGAGTTAAATGAATGAGTGAGTGAGTGAATGAGTGAATGAGTGAAATGAATGAGTTAAATGAATGAGTGAGTGAGTGAGTGAGTGAGTGAGTGAGTGAATGAGTGAGTGAGTGAATGAGTGAAATGAATGAGTGAGTGAGTGAATGAGTGAGTGAGTGAGTGAGTGAATGAGTGAGTGAATGAGTGAAATGAATGAGTGAGTGGGTGAGTGAATGAGTGAATGAGTGAAATGAACGAGTGAGTGAGTGAGTGAATGAGTTAAATGAATGAGTGAGTGAATGAGTGAGTGAATGAGTGAAATGAATGAGTTAAATGAATGAGTGAGTGAGTGAATGAGTGAGTGAAATGAATGAGTTAAATGAATGAGTGAGTGAATGAGTGAAATGAATGAGTTAAATGAATGAGTGAGTGAGTGAGTGAGTGAGTGAATGAGTGAGTGAATGAGTGAAATGAATGAGTTAAATGAATGAGTGAGTGAGTGAATGAGTGAGTGAATGAGTGAAATGAATTAGTTAAATGAATGAGTGAGTGAGTGAGTGAGTGAGTGAGTGAGTGAGTGAGTGAGTGAAATGAATGAGTTAAATGAATGAGTGAGTGGTCTGAAGATGAACCCTTCAGAGGGAAACTGTCCGTCTGTGTGAATCTTCAGTCTGTTGTGTGATTCGTCATCACCTCTAGCCACCGACCGTCCTGCAGGACAAGTGTGAACATCACAGATGAGAACAAACCCTCACAGGCAGGAGACGTGCTGCTGCTTGTAACCAGCTCTCACTGAAGAACACAAACCATCATATAAGTGTTGACATATCACCCCCCCACTGATCTCTCACACTTGTTATTGTTAGAGGAAGAGCTGACCCTCCTCCTCAGGTCAGATGTGGTCCAGCCTCACGTTGACGTCGCGCTGTGGGAGTGGTCTGTCGTGTGACTGACAGGAGCAGCTGAGGGAGAGCGGGTCGGACGTTCGACCATGAAGCTGCTGCAGGTTTGTTTTAATCACAGTCACTGAATCTGTCACTTCTTCTTCTGGTTCACCAAGAGCTCAGGAGATACTCCTCTCTGATTGGCTGTCGGGTGTCTGTAAAAGTCACTTCAGATCAACAGTTTAATCTTCGTGCTAAATCAGAGTTGGAGGTGTGTCCTTGTAACCATAGCAACAACACAGATGCTTTAGTCTCTGTCAGCAGGAACCTCACCACAGGACAAACTGACTACAGGAGGTTTCTTCCTCTGGTCAGCAGACAGTAGACTGGACTCTCCTCAGGTGGCGGTCACCTGATCAGTCACCTGATCAGCCATCTGTCTGTCTCAGAACATACACACCTCTGTTTTCTGTGGTCACATGGTCACATGGTCAGTCTCTGTTACCTGCCTGGTTCCTGTGTTTCAACCACTTTGCTGTTTTCACCTGTTGGGTCTTTGTTTTAAACTCGTCGAGTCTCAGACACTCGTCATCTCAAGTGTTTCAGATCCAGATCAATATCCAGATGTGATCGATTATACTTTTAAACAAACACTGTACATGCCTCTGTTCTGCCCAGGTCACATATCTGATACTGTCTTGATGTAAATCAGAGCTGACTCAGCACCAGAGTGGATCGATACACATGGCTGTAAGTTCTCCAGCACTGGGTCAGAATTTCCTTTTAGATTATATATACTGTACATATACATATATATATATATATATATATATATATGTATATGTACAAAGCCATGAGGAAGCCTATATTTAGTATGAAAGACCTACTTTATTAATAAAATCCTTTGTTGACACGTTGGCTCAGTGAAGTGTCAGCTCAGTAACGTGGCTGTACTACTCTGCAATGAACAGGCTGTTGGTTTTGTTTTCATATCATCATCAATCTTTTGGACAATTTATCGATGGTTTGACAACAGTAGGCAGAGGAGTCACCACCTGCTACAAGCTGCCTTCCACAAGAGAACCACAGTTTTTGCAATTTTTTTCTATTTAAAAAACATCTAAAACGTTTTAAAAAACGTCTAAAAACGTCTAAAAACATCTAAAATGTTACAACTTTCATCATAATTTTTTAGAAAGCTGCTGTGAAATCAGCTGTTTTTAGTCCTGGAGGGAATGATAATGAATGAAGTTGGTTTTATTTTATGTTAAATTACGTGTCTCGTCTTATTTTGTATTTTCACCGTGACTTGGATCTCTTAAAGTCACAGGAAGGAGTGAGGTGACAGTCTGTGTTTACAGAGACCAGTGTATGAGCAGGAAAAGGCGTACACCTGGTTTCTGTGTGTACGCATCATGGATGCCTCTGACAGCAGGTTCTCTGTGTTCAGGCAGGAACACTGTGTTACCTGGAGTCTGTTTACAATAATTACACAAACCTCCCAATTAACGCGCTAATGATTTATAAGCACTTAATGTGATGATGATGTTCACACCTTTAAACCTGCAGGCTGCAGGAACCTGCAGGCAGACCTGCAGGGGGACGCACACCCACCTGTGTCTGTACTGGTCTGTGTTTGATCAATAATCGTGTGATGATGGAGACATAAAAGCTGCTGTCTGTCACTGTGTGTTGTTTTAAACCTGCAGCCAGAGGATTCCTGGCCTCAGACCAGCTGCAGGTTCACACTCATCATGACTGAGCACGACTGCACTTTCCCTCTGCTGTTGTTTTGTTCCTCTTTGTTTTTGGCTCAGGTCGGACCGGATCAGATTACACACAGGTGTGAACGCTCTACAGCGTCACAGTGGAAAATGACTCTCTCTCTATGGTTCAACAGCAGCAATACAATCAAACACACACACACACACAGACACACACACACACACACAGGTATGATGACTCGTCACACTCCTGTAGAAGTGATGCACAGTCAGATGAGGGCACTGATACTGAGGTTAAACTGATGCACAGAGAGAGAGAGAGTCTGTAAACAACAGAGGAACATGTTCTGATCGGAGTCCTGATCTTCTGTCTGTGCCTTTAAATCTCTTCTGTGATGTCACAGCGCTCTGGTGAAGGGTTGGTCCGTTCATGCAGCAGGTAACTTCATGTTTCAGGGAAATCTGTCAAATTCCTCTTTTGATAAAACATGTTAACCACGCAAATATTATTTTTCAAGTTCCTCCACTATTTTCTCATATGAATAAACCAGCTGTCAAATCAAACATTACCGATGTAGAAGGTGAAATTAGTAAAAAAATAATTAAAGTATTTCAGCAAAAATATTAAAATAATACAACAAAGTATTACTCACAAAAAAGCTCACAAACTAGCCTAGTGCTAGCGAGTTAGCCTAGCGAGCTAATGTAAAGACAAGTAAACAAGTAGACTGTCGACTCTTACAGAACTTTTGGTTCGTTTTCATAATCAATAGTTTGTAAAAATATTGTGTTTTAAGCAGAATTTTCCTCATCACTTTATAAATTGCACAAATAAAGAAAGAAATGTAAGAGTTGTGAATTTGACGTCTTCAGAGACTAAAACAGGATTGTCTTGGTGTGTGAAAACCTGTGGTTAAATATGTTTCCTGTGCTTGGCGGCCATCTTGAAATTTAAAGTGACGAATGGGATTTTTCAAATGAATGGCCCCAGAGGGAAAAACATCCAGTTTTGGTGCTTGCGTCCACAGTTGAAAGATGATGATACATTATCTGCTGCACTGTAGGGAGAGCTGGTGGTTTGGGTTCAAATAATTAGTTCAAGTCAGGGGACCTCTGTCGTCATGGTTACAATAATAAAGTAAAGGTAGAGTGAGAGGTGCTGCAGAAAGAAACTGTTAATATTTGGACTCAAGAGCAAAACAAATACACCCCTCCCCTCTGTGCTCCTTCAGAAGCTCTGCCCCCAAATTCATGCATGTGCATCGCCACGGTAACGACAGTGTTGGAATCCAGAGCGTCTAACTCAGCGAGGAAGTGAATACTCATGTTCCCATTGATCAGTTTGTATTTAAATACAGACTCTGATCTCTGGTGATAGAAACACGTGTTTGTATGAAAACATCGGAATCTAGATTTAAATCATTTATATTTCTTATATAATTTTATCATTTTCTTTATTTATTTATCTAATGCCTCTGCAGGTCTCACCTGTAAATGAGCTCTTGATCTCAGTGTGACTTCCTGGTTAAATCAAGTATAAATATGTAGATATGATTGGTCCAGGTAAATCACCTGTTGATGAGCAGTTTGTTGCAGGTGAACATGGAAACAGATTCTCTGTCTGAACCGTCCATTACAGTCATGAATCCACTTTAACCACAGACCATACACCCCCCCACGCCCCCGGCACTAAGGGCCTCTGTGGGTGGAGGTCGTGGGGCTGGGGGTCCGTCCAGAGTTTGCAGGCCGTCCATCACTCTTGTCCTGTCCTCCCCACACAGCTCGCAGCTTGCATAACGCCCCCCCCCTTCCAGAGGACGCTGGGCTCACTGCTGTCAGTTTATCTGATCACTGAGTGTATTTTGGTCTTCTCTGGATACAGAGGTTGTGAAACAGCTGGAGTTGATGTGTCACGCTCGCTCACGGGGTGATTTGGCTGGAAGTGCTGGCTCAGCACGGAGCAGCGAGAAGCTGGAGGTTCATGAAAACACAGATTCTTCTGTTAATCTCAACAATTAATCTGTTTCAACAGCTGGAGGTTGAACTGTGGCCGTCACAGATTAAACATGGCCGTTGCGTTACCTGCTGGAAACCTGCGTAGTTCAGGCACGAACAAAGAAGACTGAATGAAACGTGACAGATGTCAGTAACTTTAGCTGCTAAAATAATTAACTCATTCAAATTTTAAATCACATCAGCTGCTAATTTTGTCCATTAAACATCAAATTCTTTGTCATGATCACCTCTTCCTGTTTCCTGTCTGTTGATTGTTGTACTTCCTGTCTTTATCTAGTTTTCCCGCCTCTGTGATTGTCTGCCCCGCCCTGATGTGTTTCACTTGTGTCCGTCTGTCCCGGCTGTCCTCTGTCACTTTGACCAGGGGACAGGAGCCGTTTTGAATCTCTCCTGCGTGGTGCGTTCAAGGACGCTTCAGTGTCCAACATATAATGTCAGCAAATCAAACACTGTCTCTGAACACACCATCATGGAGTCAGTGGTCACCTGCCCAGGTGTCAGCAGGGTCAGAAGCTGGTCCAGGATCAGATCAGTGAAACAGCTGAGATAAGACCAGGGTCATGAAACCACACCATGAGGAAGAAAGGTCACCATGACGACCAGGTGAGAGATTTGACTGAATCTAAACCTGATAAACATTTATAGCTCGTTACCTTCCTTGTTTCCTCCATTCCTCCATCACACTCTCATTTTCTTTGCCTTTCTTACTTCCTTCTTTCCTTTCCTACACGCTCATTAGCTTCCTTACCACCTTTTCTCCTTTCCTTCCTTACCTCCTTTTCCTTCTTTCACCTCTTTCCTCCCTGCCTTCTCATTCCCTTTATTTACTCCTTCCTTTTACTACTTCTTCCTTCCCTTTATTATCTCCTTTCCTTCCTTCCTTACAACCTCCTCTCCTTCTGTACCTATCACTCTCATAAACCACAGAGAAGCAGAGATGTATTTATTTTTAGTGACAGTAACTTTGTCTCAGCTCTCTTCTCTCTCCTTCCCTTTCCTCCTGTCCTTTAGGAGACAAGTCAAGGTAGTGAAGGAGCAGAGGAAACGAGGAGAACCTGGTAACACACCTGGACAAGTTGAGTCATTGTGGAGGCGGCAGGTAGAGGAGGCTCAGAGCTCAGTGACCAGAGTTTAACCTGATGGATGTGAACGTGTTGGAGAAGCAGAGAGAAACTGCTGAGTCTCCTCTGGGAGTGTGTGGTCACCAGTACAGAAGGCTGCGGTTCTGCTGATGGTACTGGTTCAGTCCCAGTGAGACTGTTACAGTCCAGCTGGGTGGAGCTCAGAGAAGTTAAAAAACTTCAGACGGAGCAGCAGAGCGAGGACGGCCAAACAGAAACAGCTGCAAACGTTCACGTTGTTGAAACTCTGGGATGGAGTCAGAGCCAGTAACCGTGGTAACCGTGGCTCTCGGCAGCATGACGGAAACGTCATGAATCATCCCGTCACCGTTGGGCCCATTCAGCCCTGCAGAGCCAAAACCCCCATCAGGTCCAGTTCTCACCTCAGAGGTCAGAGGTCAGATCGAAGTTATGTGACTGAACAGGTTTCTGTCTCTTTTGAAGATCTGATGAGTGTCCTCAGATCAGCTGGATGAAGAGGCTGCAGGTCCAACAGAACACATCTACAGCCCCAGAACCAACTCACAGGAAGTCACAGACAGGAAGTCACAGACAGGAAGTCCAGTCCTCTGATCCGACTGCAGGTTTAAATCACAGGTTCATCTTCGCTTCAGGTAACATGGATATAAAGGTGTTCTGTCCTAGACATTACCTTTATATACAGCTGATTAAAAATAACAGCTGATAGGTTTTCTGTTATTATTTGAATGTTTGAATTACTTCGTTAACATAAGATTGATTTAGTTTACTGATGTAGTTGTCATGGTAACTGATTGGCTGTTGGGAACAGGATATTGTTTAAACCTGGTGGTTGGTGTCTGATGTGTCACTGCTCACTGTCACCATGACTGACTGACAGGAAACAACCAATAAACTGGTCTTTATTATCAGTTTGGCCAAAGTCTCTGTGTATGTGTGTGTGTGTGTGTGTGTGTGTGTGTGTGTGTGTGTGTTTCAGCTTGTTTCATCACTCCTCTTATGCAATCTCACTGCAACTCCAGAGTCCAGATGTAGAGGAACAGCTCCACCTGCTGGATCAAACACAAACTGCAGACAGATGTTACATCGACTATTTCAAGGAAAACACTGGAGGAAAAAGACTGGTGAATCTCAGCTGATCAGTGGATACTTCCTGAGTTTTGGGCTGAAAAAGGAAGTGATGAGACCATCAGGTTCTGTTCAGGTTCTGCTCTGTCATTAGATGTTTGAATGACTGGCTCCATGATTGACAACATTTAAATCTGACCCTGTAAAGACTGCGGTCGACCGATCGCCGAGTCAGTCCTGCACCATCTGTTCAATGCAGCAGGAAGTCTGAAGGGCTGTTTGTGACTATGCACTGTGTCACACACAGAGACACAACAACCACAGACACACAAAACAACACACAACAACCACAGACACACAACAACCGCAGAGACACAAAACAACACACAACAACCACAGACACACAACAACCGCAGAGACACAAAACAACACACAACAACCACAGAGACACAACAACCACAGAGACACAAAACAACACACAACAACCACAGACACACAACAACCACAGAGACACAACAACCACAGACACACAAAACAACACACAACAACCACAGACACACAACAACCGCAGAGACACAAAACAACACACAACAACCACAGAGACACAACAACCACAGAGACACACACAAACCACAGAGACACACAACCACAGAGACCAAAACACACACACACAACCACACAGAGACACAACAACCACAGAGACACCACAGAGACAGAACACCAACAAGACACAACAACCACAGACACACAAAACAACACACAACAACCACAGAGACACAACAACCACAGAGACACAACAACCACAGAGACACAACAACCACAGAGACACAACAACCACAGACACACAAAACAACACACAACAACCACAGAGACACAAAACAACACACAACAACCACAGAGACACAACAACCACAGAGACACAAAACAACACACAACAACCACAGACACACAACAACCACAGAGACACAACAACCACAGAGACACAAAACAACACACAACAACCACAGAGACACAAAACAACACACAACAACCACAGAGACACAACAACCACAGAGACACAAAACAACACACAACAACCACAGACACACAACAACCACAGAGACACAACAACCACAGAGACACAAAACAACACACAACAACCACAGAGACACAAAACAACACACAACAACCACAGACAGAGACACAAAACAACACACAACAACCACAGAGACACAACAACCACAGACAACAACACAACAACCACAGAGACACACAAAACAACACAACAACCACAGAGACACAACAACCACAGAGACACACACACACCACAGAGACACAACAACCACAGAGACACAACAACACACACAACCACAGACACACAACAACCAAGAGACACAACAACCACAGAGACACAACAACCGCAGAGACACAACAACCACAGAGACACAACAACCACAGACACACAACAACCGCAGAGACACAAAACAACACACAACAACCACAGACACACAACAACCGCAGAGACACAAAACAACACACAACAACCACAGAGACACAACAACCACAGAGACACAAAACAACACACAACAACCACAGACACACAACAACCACAGAGACACAACAACCACAGACACACAAAACAACACACAACAACCACAGAGACACAACAACCACAGAGACACAACAACCACAGACACACAACAACCACAGAGACACAAAACAACACACAACAACCACAGACACACAACAACCACAGAGACACAACAACCACAGAGACACAACAACCACAGACACACAAAACAACACACAACAACCACAGAGACACAACAACCACAGAGACACAACAACCACAGACACACAAAACAACACACAACAACCACAGACACACAACAACCACAGACACACAACAACCACAGAGACACAACAACCACAGAGACACAGCAACCACAGAGACACAACAACCACAGAGACACAACAACCACAGAGACACAACAACCACAGAGACACAACAACCACAGAGACACAACAACCACAGAGACAGAGTCGGGAGGAAAAGTTGGACTGAGTACCCAGGAGCCCCAAAGCCCCGAGGGTGGAGTGCCCTCGAAAAGCCTGGGATGAAAAGTTGTTCTTTGTTGGCATGTTTTTATTTCTCAGTAATTAATGTCATAAGTAACTTTAAATTGGCTGAATAAAACATTTGAGTGACTGAACTTTGTACATAAAAACATAGTGTCACTCACTGTCACCCCTTACAGGAGGCGCAAAATGGTTTAGTCCATCCCTGCAGAGGATTCCCCAAAACAGTAATGCAGCTAATCACGAGTTGAGTGTATGCTAATGAAGCTGAAGCGCTCATTTGCACCACGACAGTCATGTCTTTCTCCAAGAAAGGGAAATCGGGGTCACAAAAATGAAAAGAAAGAAAGGAAAGAGAAAAAAGCAAGCTGAGGGAAAACAACTCCTAACTGATTTCTTTCAAGAGAAAGGTGAACACAACGGTTTAAGAATGGTTTAAGTTTATATCAGCAGTTGTTTAGATCGAAGGCAGTCAGTGAGGAATCTAGCTTGGAGCATAATTGCATTGTATAACATGAATTAATCAATAGCATAAATTAATCAGCATTATACCTACAATGTCATATGACATTATATCTATCAAATAAATCAAATACTTAGCAAAGCTTAACATCATGAAACACATGGCCCTTAGTTTGAGAAACAGCCACAGAGAGTGGAGGCAGGTCCCTCATCATCTCCTGATGTTACTGAGGATGAGACCAGGTGAGCTCATAGTGACATCACACATTACTATTACTTGTTTAAATGTGACCACCCTAATAACCACTACAGATCCATGCCTACAGTTGTTTGCCCAATTATTTGTAATTTTTTTTTTTAAAGATGCGTGAGATACACGGATGGAGAGAGGAAGACCCACAGAGACTTGTTTTGTGCTACACCTGTCTGACCCTGTTTCTGACGACATCCATTGATCAGGCTGGTTTAACGAGCTGCACAGAACTATTTCTCTTACTTTGTGGTGAAGATTGAATTGTTCTGTTTTTGTTGTATTGCTCTGTAGAGACGCCATTTTACCTGAGTAGCACCTTTACCCGCTCAAACTGCGGCTACTGCTCTAGTTTGAGCGACTCAGCGCGCTGACCAATGAACACCAAGCTCTACCGACATGCACGGCACTGATTGGCCCGCCCTCTCTATAAATACTGACTAAACACTTTTATTTCCTTTCACTGTATGAAAATCTTGGGCCACAACTATAATGGCGCTCACCTCCAAGGATAAACATTTCCCTCCATCAGATCCATCTTATTATCTGGATCCAAAGTTCCCGCCGCTGTACTGCAGTGGTTCCGCCACCAGGGGGCGCTGCTCCTCCACCACCTGTTCACCAGGACTCCTGTAGCTCTCAGTAGTGTTACACTTCTTCTTCGTGTGTTATTATTAGCTGCGCTTAGAACAGCTTCACTCCTCAGTGTTTCCTGAATCCTGGTCATGACGTCATGCTGCTGTTCGCTTTGTTTCCATGCTGGACTCACATGATGTCACTACTGGACCGTCCACCATCAAGTCATCGTCCATCAAACCGGATGTTCTGTGATGTAGCCTTCAAAATAAAGGTATGACATTAAGTGCTGGCTTGAATATTCAGTCAGAATGTCCATTAATGATTCGTCCACGTTCATTTATCTGGATAACACCCGAATAACTCAAATGTATTGAACTGATTTTGATTTATATGGTAAATATAGTATTTGTATTTATTTTGAAAGGTGGAACCGGATGTGCTTGTGTACATTCACAGTAGAGTCACGGGTCCGGTGGCGGAGCAGCCAGGAGCCGTGACTGCTCAGTTAAATCCTCTCTCCGTGGAGCGCGGACCTACACCGAGACACCCACACACTTTTAGCCGCAGTTGCTTTGCGGTCACACGGCCATGGCCTCCATCACCTGCCGGCTCCAGTACCTGGAGGACTCGGATCCGTTTATCTGCACAAACTTCCCCGAACCTCGGAGACCTCCGACGCTGAACGTGGAGGAGAACCTGCCGCTCAGTGAGCAGATCGCCGGGATACACAAGCTGCTGGAGGCGCCGCTGAAGGTGGGTCACCGGTGGGAACACCTGCGGGACGATGAGCAGCCATGTCGGTTAATGTTTTAACTTTGAGCCGGTTGGACCTCCAGACTGTTAAACTACCGCTGAGCTGAGACACAACACTCTCGAGCTGGAGGACGACTCGCGGGGAAAATGATAGAAAACAAGACTTTAAATAACTTTAAACTACAGTAAAGAGTCTGTATTTACTCACCGACTAACTGTTACTGACCAAAAAATAACCGCGAAAGTTACAAATGGTTAAAAGTTGTTGTTGAAACTTTCCTTCAAGCTGAAGGTAAAACACCAAACTGCGTTTGAAATTCAGGGGATTTAATGAATCCCTGTTTACCTGGTCAGGTAGAGAGAGGCTAGAAGTGCTGAAGAAGTTAACTATCACACATGAACATGAGAAACATCCAGTACATTCAGTTAAAGTCATGTTTAACAGAGTAATCGATGCTGTAATCGATACAGGTGTTAACTGTTCAAGCTGCTTGGTGCCGGATTTACCTGAAGACTCGATTTACATTATTTTCACATTAAATTGCTAATTCTTTAAATGGAGTTTGGAATCGGCTTCTTCAAAGTCTTTTTTCTATAACAAGACAATTCAAAAGACAAAGACATTAAGACACAAACAGCTGATCAGGGTCTGAAGAGAAGAGCTAAACATGAAGTGAAGCAGAAGATTTAAACATAGTGTTTGATCACAGTGAAAGATACCAACTTTAACTGAAATGTGGCAAATAGAAAAGTTTTCAGTCTGAGTTGGAGCAGGTCTGAAGGCCTGTCCATCATTAGTGTGGACTCTGGGGACAGTGGGCGGACCTGTCCCTGACCACCTGAGAGGTGTGGACGGTCCTGGACGGAGGGAGCAGAGTTCTGGATCAGCTGCTGGTGTGTGATCCTCCTGTACCACAGTGGTTCACTCTATTTAAATGTTTTAAATGTCCTCACTGAACCAACCCTCAGGTCAGTGCTGCGTTCACTGACATGCTGTTGAGCAGTATGACTCTGTGGATGTTAAAGTTCATTAATCTGCTGATGGTGTAACTTTGGTTTGTAGCTAATGATTGAAAATACTCATCACAAAGTGTTTTATCCAGAACCTGCAAATATTAAATCTACTAAAACCTGAGACCTGGAACCATCAGATGACATCCACACTTAAAATAAATGGTAGATGTTAGCATGCTAACATGCTAAACTCAGCTGATGGTAAACATGCTGAACATTCTGATGTTAGCATTTAGCTCAAAGCCGCTAACACATGCGTCAGGAAAAATAATGCAACTGGACAAAACTGTGCTCAGACAGTTGGGTCAACCCTGAACCAGTCAGACGGTTATTCTCATTTTCATGTGATGGATCCACCAAACTGAAGTTCTGGGTCCTGTCTTTAAGGTCTGACCTCACACTCAGATCTGGACTGTAGAGCCAGAGGTGGAGGAGGGATCCAGATGTTTGACTTCCTGAACTCCAGGTCAGGACAGGTCCTGACAGCACCATGTAGTGAAAGTATTCAGAGTACTGTGCAGCAGAGTAGCCCCTCTCATTGGTGTATTATTACACATGTTATCATTACTGATGGATGAGTGTGTGAGCAGCATGAGGAGGTGCAGCAGGTGGAGTGTTGTGTAGTTTCATCCCTGTGCTCAGACTCAGCCTGCAGGTTCTGGTTCTCTGTTCATAAGGAAACGTTTCTCGTGTGGACGAGCTGAGTCTGGTGTTTGTTTCTGTTCACTGTCATCTGTCCTCTGATTGGTGGGTTTTTCCCAGGTGAAAAGCTCTGTGTGTCCGGTGCTGGTCTGAGGACTGAGACAGACACACTGAGACTTATTGCTGAGCAGAAATATATTTGAAGTCAGCAGCTGGTTTAGTTTAAGAACTGATCACATGTTATTAACTGATCATGTGGTGCAGTGAAACCTTCACTGTGTTTACAGCTGTGAGGGAGAATCAATGGAAATACTCAAGCAGACCTGAGATCTGTACCTAATGTACAGTTATTATTATTACGGTAATTAAAGTTGCTGCTGATCGGAGTGAGAGAGTGAAGATGTTGGACAGAATAAGTCAGAGTGGAAACACAGAATGAAGTTTCCTGTGGTTGACTCAGCCATGATGCTTCTGTTTGTGCTGTATCCATGCATGGCGTTGAGTTTCCCAAACAGGAAGTGAACGCAGCTCCGTGCTCTGCAGGCTAACTCAGCACAGTCACACCACAGTGACACATGAGTCAGTCATTCTTCGTTTTAGCTTCATTCCTCAGTTATCTGTGAGGCTGAAGTTCAGGACTGAGATAAAGACACACACACTCACACACTCTCTCACACACACACACACACACACACACACACACACACACACACACACACACTCACAGCAGCGTCTTCATTAAAGGAAGGATGAGCAGGTCGTTACTCAGCGGTCTGTGTTGGAACACGCTCACGGCCTGTCATGGCCTCGTTATCCCCGCGGCAACACGACTTTATTCAGAGTTTTATCCAGATGTGTTTGAACAGATGCTTCAGATCAAAGCAGAGATTTCCCTCCACAGCTGAGCCACACACAGGAGACTCCAGCCGGCTGCGAGGCGTTCGGAGCCTGTTGGAATCTGCAGGATCAGATAAAGACCAGAGAGCAGCGGTCCCACTAGATTACATTCCTCCACTGACCCCCTAATTGTTCCCATCATGCTTTGGGGCTCGACCCACAGGCCACGCCCCCCCTGTTTGATGCAGGGATGTGATATGATCAGTGTTGAGACGTGAGTCCTCAGACTTCTGCACAGTTCCTGGTTCTCTGCTCTAGTTTCCCTCCTCCTCCTCCTCCTCCTCCCTCACTGAGGGTTTGGGCCGAGCAGAGTGATTGTGGAGGAAAAGGGTGGGACCTGTAAACAGGAGATAAGCTGATGGATGGATGGACGGATGCAATACTAACAGCAGCGTGTTGATAAGAAGTGAACAGACTGTTGCTGCAGGAACAGTCTGACCGTCAACCTGTTTCAGGCTTTAAACAGGATCCTGATGTGATGAAGTAATGATGAATATTCAGATGGATGTTGGTTTCATGTGTGTGTGTCCAGTCCAGAGATGTTTTTAGCCTAGCTTAGCACAGAGACTGGAAGCGGAGGGAAACTGTTAGCCTGTTGGACAGGAGCTGTTGTCCTCCATGTCGTGGACTGTCTGGATCCCTGTGCTCAGCTGTTGTCATGGGGACAGACCGTGACCGGTCTGTATGAGCAGAAACAATGACGCTCCTGTGTTTGATCCTCAGTGACGTCGTAGCTCCAGGAAACTGGTTCCAGTTCATCAGAAGTAAAGAGACGCTCTCATGTCACATCCAGCTTCACAGAAACAGCTGAACATGAATCATCAGAGTACTTTTACTCACTCTTCTATAGTTTTGAGGTACTTTTACTTTACTCGTACTGTTTCAGAGGGAGGCTCCACATTTATCTCTTTGCTAAAGTTCACAAATGATGACAAAACATTTGACCAACATATAAAATATGAGACATAATTATAGATTAAACTACAACATCCAGTATTTCCTGATGTTTTAAGAAGGGTTTTAATCTGTTCCACCTTCAGTCCGCAGACAGGACCCCCATGATAATCATTAATAACTGCAGGTTACTGCCTGTTTATTGCCAAGAAGGTTTTAAAAGTAAGAGGAATTTTTTTTGGTTCATAACAATAAACAAAGTAGAAAAGAAATATAAACAAAGATGAAACTAGTGAGTTCTGCAGCAGAGAGATGAAATATACAGAGAAACATTTAAATAAAATATTTTCCATAAAAATGTGAAGAAATATTATAGAAAAGTCTAAATATAAACAATATAAATACATAGAATGAGTATGACATGACGAAGGAGGTGAATTCATCCGTTAAAAGATTAAATCAGTTTGATGACGTCGCTCTGACTCTGACATCAGCCAATAAAAACTCAAGGTCAAGAACAACCGTGGCTCGTTCGTTCAAAACATGGAGGTGATGTCATGTGTTGGTCCTGTGCCACCTCAGGCTTCACATAAACACACACACACTCTCTGTCAAAAGAATGTGACCGTGCAGGTTCAGAGCGGCGGCCCGTCACCGTCAGACGGATTGTTTTCCTTCTGGTTTGCAGCTTCATACCTGAACATGAGTCACAGTCCTCAGCTACAGCTCGCTGCTGCCTCAGATATAAATAGACTCACAGTTTATCTCACTGTCCGCTCTGCTGCACAGACCCACAACATGCTGCACTGAGGAAATAATGTGGAGACATGGACTCATGTTCAGAAATAAACCAGCAGAGACTGACAGACACTCTGAGGGACAGACACTCTGAGGGACAGACACAGACGCTCTGAGGGACAGACACTCTGAAGGACAGACACAGACACTCTGAGGGACAGACACAGACACTCTGAGGGACAGACACTCTGAGGGACAGACACTCTGAGGGACAGACACAGACACTCTGAGGGACAGACACTCTGAAGGACAGACACAGACGCTCTGAGGGACAGACACAGACACTCTGAGGGACAGACGCTCTGAGGGACAGACACTCTGAGGGACAGACACAGACGCTCTGAGGGACAGACACTCTGAGGGACAGACACAGACACTCTGAGGGACAGACTCTGAAGGACAGACACAGACGCTCTGAGGGGGACAGACTCTGAGCAGACACTCTGAGGGACAGACACAGACGCTCTGAGGACAGACACAGACACTCTGAGGGACAGACACTCTGAAGGACAGACACAGACGCTCTGAGGGACAGACACAGACACTCTGAGGGACAGACACTCTGCACAACACTCTGAGGGACAGACACAGACACTCTGAGGGACAGACACTCTGAAGGACAGACACAGACGCTCTGAGGGACAGACACAGACACTCTGAGGGACAGACACTCTGAAGGACAGACACAGACGCTCTGAGGGACAGACACAGACACTCTGAGGGACAGACACTCTGAAGGACAGACACAGACACTCTGAGGGACAGACACAGACACTCTGAGGGACAGACACTCTGAAGGACAGACACAGACACTCTGAGGGACAGACACAGACACTCTGAGGGACAGACACTCTGAAGGACAGACACAGACACTCTGAGGGACAGACACAGACACTCTGAGGGACAGACACTCTGAGGACAGACACAGACGCTCTGAGGACAGACACAGACACTCTGAGGGACAGACACTCTAGGACAGACACAGACACTCTGACACTCTGGGACAGACACAGACACTCTGAGGGACAGACACAGACACTCTGAGGGACAGACGCTCTGAGGGACAGACACAGACACTCTGAGGGACAGACACAGACACTCTGAGGGACAGACACTCTGAGGGACAGACACTCTGAGGGACAGACACTCTGAGGGACAGACACTCTGAGCTGAGCTCAGAACAGGAGAAGAAATATTCAGTATATAACATTAATATGACTGAGGTCATTAACTGAGTCTGTTCCTGCTGGATCAACATCCACCAGTTACTAGTTCATACGCAGCCTGTAATTAAAACACAGCATCAGAGTAACGACCTTCCTCTGCCTCATTAGAGCTCATTAGAAACGAGCAGGTGCAGCCACAGTGATGAGCAGCAGTGGACTTCACGTGTCATTTTATATCAGTTCATCAGGTTTTATTGACATTTTCAATGTGCCGCCGAAAACACAATCATATAAATTATCAAATAAATAAAATACAATAGAATTATTAATATAATTAATAGATTAAACTGATAGTGAAGTAAAGAAAAGGAAAACATAAACATACACTTACCACCCTCATGATGAAATAGACAAATGAGAAAGTGACACATCAACATGTTTCATCAGTGATGCAAAACAGATACTAGTTTTTACATGTTGATCTGCTTCAGTGTGACATCACTTCATGATGATGTCATCATCTCTGCTGTCCCTCCAGAATAAAGCTCCAGAGAAACAGAGTCTGCAGAACTTGATAGAGAATCATCCTGTTTCTAAGTTTCTTCAGTTTCACGGTAAAACATGATGATACACTGCAGACAGGAAGTGATCACAGCTGATCACAGCTGATTCAGCTGCTGGTAATGAGGCAGACTCAGAGTCTTAAAAAGTCTAAAAAAGTCTCACATTTAAAAATCGGAATTTTATTCCTTGAAAAGTCTCAAAAACGTAAAGGTTTTATGTTCAGGTCTTAAATGTTACATTACGTTTATTTAACGCTACTTCTGTCGCGCTTCTTGATGTTTGGTTTGGGTTCGCTGTAGTTGCGTTTCATATGTTGTATTTCCTTTCTCACTCACAGTAGTTGATGGGCATCAGATAGTTGAGTTGTTGTGGCGTTATTTTGTGAATGTGAATAAATTCATTCATTTAGTTTGCAGGTAATTCTCGGACTAAGATTTTCTTTTATATCGTTTCTACTTTTTTACCAGTTTGGACGTGAAACCAGTTTTAAATTTCACTCATGAAGGTTTTAAAAAGTCTTAAAAAGTCTAAAATGGACCTTGTTGAAACTGTGTGAGCTTCAGCGCCTGCAGTGTGTGGATATTCATCTGTGTGACTGTGAAGACTAAGGTGTGTAGAACAGGTTCTGTGAGTGCTGGTTGTGTTTATGTGTCATGATCACTGTGTCACGGACACATGAACACACACTGACTTCAGTCAACACTTGTAAAGTGTATCTTAATGTTGTTTATCACCTGTTTCATTCGTTAGTTTAATGATTTTATAAACAGTTTGATGTAGAGATGATAGATCTGCTGTTATATTGTTTTAGTGCTGGGGGGGTTAACGTCATCCATTCATCATTAAATCTTTATTTAGTAGGTCCTCGGAAGTCCTGTAACACCTTCAGCTGTTCCTCATGAAGAGGTTTATTATTAGACTGTACATGTGAGTTCATTCATATTCATACATCTCTCTCTCTCACCTGTCTCACCTGTCTCACCTGTCTGTCTCTCAGTTGGAGGAGTGCACCCTTCAGTTGTCTCCTAATGGAAACTACCTGGACCTGGACTCGTCTCTGGCCGAGCAGAGGGACGAGCTGGAGAGCTTCTACGAAGACGTGGCGTAAGAACACCTGTTTATTCTGTCACACCTGCTCACTCTGTCACACTCTGTCACACCTGCTCACTCTGTCACACCTGCTCACTCTGTCACACCTGCTCACTCTGTCACACTCTGTCACACCTGCTCACTCTGTCACACTCTGTCACACTCTGTCACACCTGCTCACTCTGTCACACTCTGTCACACCTGCTCACTCTGTCACACCTGCTCACTCTGTCACACTCTGTCACACCTGCTCACTCTGTCACACTCTGTCACACTCTGTCACACCTGCTCACTCTGTCACACCTGCTCACTCTGTCACACTCTGTCACACCTGCTCACTCTGTCACACTCTGTCACACCTGCTCACTCTGTCTGGAGGAGGTCTGGAGGCAGATCTCAGTCATCAGCAGCAGCTGTGGTTTATTTGTTCACTGTTCTCAGATCAGACGTGTTTCTACTGTCGGCTCCATGTTTTTAGTTTATTGATTATTGCAAAGTGTCAAAACGTTTGAGACTTGGTTGATCAGTTCGTTAATGGTCCGGGTTGTGATTAGTCTTCATTTGTAGATCGGATTGATCAGCTCAGATGTTTCAGGGAAGGTGCAGATGAAGGAAATATATCTCACATCAAACTACAGACTCTGTTACTGATGATGATGAAGAAGATGAAGATGATTGTTAGTGAAAGACTCCTCCTCTCAGATTTGACTCTCTGACGAGATTAAAGAGGAAAATATTTGTGATGAATAAAGAAAGTTATTGTTCTTGTTTTTTTTTGTGCCTTTATTGATAGTGCAGTAGAGAGAGACAGGAAATGGGGAGGCAGAGAGAGGGGGAGAGAGGGGGAATGACATGCAGCAAAGGCCGACCGATGCGGGACTCGAACCGGGGCTGACTGCAGCGAGGACTGTAGCCTCTACACATGGGGCGCCGCTTAGACCACTACACCACACGACACGCCTATTGTTCTTGTTTTAATCAGATCAACAGAGGAACTAAAAACAGAGTTTAATGAGCTTTAATTCAAACAGTCATGATGAAGAGATGAAGCAGCTCACAGACAACTGCTTCATTATCTCCACACAATGTTCCTCACTCACCTCCTGCAACAGACACACGACTGACACAACAGACACACGACAGACACAACACACGACTGACACACGACTGACACAACAGACACACGACTGACACGACAGACACACGACTGACATGACAGACACGACACACGACAGACACAACAGACACACAACAGACACACGACAGACACAACAGACACACGACTGACTCAACAAACACACAACAGACACACGACAGATACAACGGACACACAACGGACACACGACAGACACACAACAGACACACAACGGACACACGACAGACACAACAGACACACGACAAACACAACAGACACACAACAGACACACAACAGACACAACAGACACACGACAGACACAACAGACACACGACAAACACAACAGACACAACAGACACACAACAGACACACAACAGACAAAACAGACACAACAGACACACAACAGACACACGACAGATACAACAGACACACAACAGACACAACAGACACACAACAGACACAACAGACACACGACAGACAAAACAGACACACAACAGACACACGACAGACAAAACAGACACACAACAGACACACGACAGACACAACAGACACATAACAGACACACGACAGACACACGACAGACACAACAGACACAACAGACACATTAACTCATTTTGAAAGTTCACAGTCAGATTTTTCTTTCTCTTGTTTCTCTTCAGTAAAACTTCCTGTAACTGTTGAATTCTTCCTGAAGACGAACATGTTGAGGTTGGAGCAGTGACTGGGTCGGCCTTTTTTTACATTGAAAAAAGTCTTAATTTACCCAGAATTCCTCGCACCACAGTACTTCTTAAGATAGTCAATAATTAAACTGCTTTGTGCAGCAGATGATTTCAGACTCAGTCTGTCTGAAGTCTGTTCATGCAGCTTGTTGATGTAAACACACAGTTCACAGACGACTCCCTGTTAGCTCTGTGGGGAGTTAGCCACATTAACCATGTTAACCAAGTTAGTCACATTAACCATGTTAGCCAAGTTAGTTATGTTAACCATGTTAACCAAGTTAGTCACGTTAACCATGTTAGCCATGTTAGCCATGTTAGCCAAGTTAACCATGTTAGTTATGTTAGTCACATTAACCGTGTTAGTCACATTAGTCATGTTAGTCACATTACCCCTGTTAACCACATCAGCATGTTAGTCTCATTAGCCATGTTGACCGCATTAGCCACATTGACAATGTTAGCCACGTTAGCCACGTTAGCCATGTTAGCCATGTTAGCGACGTCACGTTGCAGCAGATGAACCAGGTTCAGTTTTTTGCTGCTCAACACAGTTTTTTTCTGAACAACCTCCATAATGAAATGTTTTATATGTTGTTATGTCATTGTGTGTGTGTGTGTGTGTGTGTGTGTGTGTGTGTGTTCCTTATTTTATGTGTGTGTAATTGTTCCTTATTTTAGACCTTAAACAAACACAAACTCTTCTCTTCTTTCCTTGTTTTTCTTCCCTTGTTTTTCTTCCCTCTTTCCTTCCTCTCTCTCTCTCTCTGTCTCTCTCTCCCTCCCTCTTCCTCTCTCTCTCTCCCTCTCTCTCCCTCTCTCACCCTCTCTCCCTTCCTTCCTCTCTCTCTCGCCCTCTCTCTCTCTCATTCTTTCCATACCTCCATACTGTCGTTCTTTCCATACTCTGCCACAGTCTGCTTACGTAGGTTTATGTGGAAACTGATCTGTTCTGGGATCAGCTCGTTCACCTCAGACGGAGGATGAGGAGTGAACGTGTAGAAGAAGAGCTGTCAGTCAAAGGTGTCAGGAGGAGAACCAGCAGAGCTGACAGAAAGCTCAGGGCTGAGGCTGTACACAGAAACATCCTGAGGATGACTGCTAGCCTACAGAACACAGAAGCCAGGGTTAGCTTGCTAGTTAACGCTAGCTAACACGGTCAGATAACATCAGCTGACATTTTTTCTGGTGATGTCAGGTACCACTGTGATATTCTAACAAGACATGACTTAAGATAATGTAAAGTGACGTAACAAGACCTAACGTAACCTAGCGCAATGTAACATGGTGCTTCCAGAGAACAGCTGCCACCTTTTATTTTAGATGACTGATCTATATTTTGATTAGTTGAGAGGGAGAGAAACAGAGAGGAAAGCAAAAAAAAAACACACATATGTACAGGAAATAAATAGATAAGATGTTATTAATAAATGTTTTTGTTTATTTATTTATTAATTCGTTTTGCACTCCTTCACACCAGGCAGAAAACCAGTGTGGGGGTGCTGGGGACTGGGGGCATCCATTAGTGGGAGAAGTGTGCAGCACTGGGAGGGAATAAAGGAAAGACAAGTGTAGCTGCTCTGTGTGTCAGTGTCATGTTGGACATGAGACTGTGTCCGACAGTAGAAACAGCTTCAGCGTCTCACTGTCTGCAGCCGGGACACGGTGGTTTAACATTCATGTGACTCTAATGAGGAGGACCTGGCCTCGTCCTCAGACCAGCTTAACTGGTTGTACTGGTCAGGACCCAGTCTGGTTCTGGAGTCTCTGTGGACAGATAAATGTCGATCGCTCCCCTGAGGCCTGCAGTTCCCAGACGCTCTGTGTTTTTCCCCTCGGCTCTAACTCTGTCTGTCTCTGGTTTTTCCACAGAAAGGGGAAGAAGCCGATCCTGATCCTGAGGACTCAGCTCTCCGTCCGGGTTCACTCCATCCTGGGTAATTACCTCCTCTTATTCTTTCCATGGCTGCGTCGCTGCGTCCTCTCCTGCAGCGGTGATGAGTCAGGGGAAACTTTCCTCTCTCTCTGTCCACACTCTCACCACAGTGACGTGTCCCTCGGTCCGCTGAGGGTTTCCTCTCTCTCTCTCTCCGTCTCTCTACTGAGCAACAGAAAAACAATCAACTTTCACTTCTGCTCATGAAATCTGAATCTGTGCGTGTCAGCTCGGTGAACATGCTCCTCACGTCATCTAATGACTTGGTGAGGTGAATCTGGACTCCAGAGTCTCCTGAGGTTCTGGTTCTGGACAGTGTGTCCTCAGCAGGTGGTCGGACAGATCAGTGTTTAAACGCTGCTGTTTTCTGTGGGAAGATGAAATTCAGACTGTCACAGGTTTGATTCCTGGATCAGCAGGATGAATCTGGGAGGGGAAAGTGAAACCATGAGCAAGGGCTGACTGTTTGTACTGGACGGCTCATGTGTCCATGTTCACAGGATCCTGAATTAAGATCTTTAAAAACTTTATTATAATAATAACAACTTTATTTATAAAGCTCAGTTCACACAGAGGATGTGTGTGTGTGTGTGTGTGTGTGTGTGTGTGAGAGTGAGATACAGTCAGGTATCTTTACAGGTGTGTAGGTGGCTAGGGATCGTTATCGTTAAGATTGTAATGGTTGTCTTATCGTTACTTTTTGTCACTTCGAAAGACAGAAAAAAGAAATTAAGAACAGAAGTAAGCTTGCTTTATTTTCTCATATGTACTCCATGAACATTCACCTGCAGCTACAACACACACCTGAGGAAACGACGGAGGAGCGACGAGCTAGTCGCTGAAAACATTCTCCGTCTGTTTGTGACGGACTTTCACTGGATGAGTCTCGTGTTTCCGCTCGTACGAACTGAAGAAACACGTTTGAACGTGTAGCTCTCTTTTCATAGACTCTACTCAGGGTGCAATAATAAACAGGAAATGAACCAATAACCACGAGCTAATCAATACTCTTGGACTCAGGTGAAGCCTCAGGTGAAGGTTTGAACTGCTGGATGGTGAAATGATAATAATGATATAATGATAAAAACACTTTGAGAACAAACATGTTTCTTCAGCCTCCAGGTAGAAAACCAGTTACTGCAGCTTCACTTCAAACCAGACGCGTCTCAACACGAAAGTCAGTCACAGAAAATCCCTTTACTAAACTTTGTCTTGTTTAAAGTTTGTCTTGTTGTTGTTTGGGATGTTGTGTTTGTTGCCATGCTCCTGCGACAGCCAGAGACATTTTGTTTTCGGGTCCGTCCATCTCTTTCTCGTGGACACGATGTCTCAGAAACACCTGGAGGGAGCTTCCTCACATTTGGCACAAACATTCACCTGGACTCAAGGATGAACTGATTAGAGTTTGGTGGTCAAAGGTCAAGGTCACGGATGGTGAATATTTAATATCTTCTCTGACTGTGGATAAACAGGAAGTGACCTGGAGCTGGTCTGATAGGAGGAGCTGTCCACTCCTGGTTCTCAGAGACACAGCATCTGATGACGTCTCGCGGCGGTTTGTCCCGATGGTGGCGCTACAGGACGACCACAGGGTTCATCTTCTGCAGAGTGACTGTGCAGATCTGACTCCAGTTCAGATTCACCTTCCCTGGGAAACACCGAGCATTCCCAGAGTCCCTCCCCCCACTGCACTCCACCCCCCTCGCTGTGCCTGGCACGGCCCTGCCCTTCCTGCCCTGGAGGGGATTTCCCAGCATGCTTCCTCCTTCGAGGCCTCGCTCTGTTACTGCGAGTCTCTCTCTCTCTCTCTCTCTCTCTCTCTCTCTCTCTCTCTCTCTCTCTCGCTCTCCCCTCCTCTGCTGCTTCAAACACACAAAGGTCTGTACTGAGTCTTCAGAGACTCCAGTCTGCACTCTCCTGCTCCTGCTGCTCCTACTCCTCCACCTCCTGCTCCTGCTGCTCCTCCTCATGCTCCTCCTCCTGCTGCTCCTCCTCCTCCTCCTGCTCCTCCTCCTCCTCCTGCTCCT
>PVUN01001320.1:98-20629 GCA_002994505.1 Seriola rivoliana | reverse complement strand
ACTCATACACACACTCACACTCACACTCACACACACACTCACACTCATACACACACTCACACACACACTCACACTCACACACACACTCACACACACACACACACACACACTCACACACACTCACACTCACACTCACACACACACAGCGAGGCACTGTCAGAAGCAGAATAGCCTGGCCGTCCTCCCTCCAGCTCCCAGCATGCAGTGGGGCTGCAGCAGTACTTACTGAAACCTCTTCAGAACCGGCTTGTCCTGATTTACATTACAGTCATCAGGGCTGCAGAGACATAACACAGAGCTGAGCAGAACACACGAACACACACACACACACACACACACACACACACACCTGGTCCAGCCCAACTTCCCATGGGGGGGCGCCATCAACACAGTCAGGAGTTTTGAAATCATACAACTGACATTTTGAAGAGAAGAGTTTAGACTCTGAGGACGATGATGATGACGATGATGATGATGATGATGATGATGATGATGATGCAGCAACAAACTGACTCTCCTACTGGACCGTCACCATCCCACCTGTCACCTGTCAGTGACGGCTCCCCCTCAGGTGAGTATAGATTCACTACACCTCCCAAACCACAGTCACCATTATAACAACACATACTGAAGGGGTCAACACCGTGCGCACACACGCACGCGCACACACACACACACACACACACACACACACTCACACACACGTAATCTCCACCAGCGGTTCCCAATCATCCTCAGCTGGAGCCTGTTAACCACCTGGCGACAGGTGAACAGCTCCACGACCCTCGTCACACACAGAGTCTAAAACAAAGACTCATCATCTCTCTTGTCCTCAGTCAGTTACTCAACCCCCCCCCCCCAAAAAAAAAACAAAACAAAACAAACAAACAAAAAAACCCCACAAAACCAGAACCATGAGCCAGAACCAGAACCAGAACCGGTCTGTTCACACAGAGACCAAGACTGGAACCAGAACTGGACCACAGCTACAGTCTGAGGTATTCATCTTCAGAGGCTGCGGAAGGATGTTCAAATAAAAGAAAAGTAAAAGAAATAAAGAGATAGAGAGAGTTACAGAAACAAAGACAAAGAAATGAAGAGATAAAGATAAATAGAGATAAATATAGAAATAGATAAATAAAGAGAAAGACAAAGAAATGAAGAGATAAAGATATAGATATATATATAAAGATACAGAAATAATGACATGAATAAATAAATAAATAAATAAATAAACAGACAAGGAAATAAAGAGATAGAGAAATAAAGACATAAAGAAATAGATATATATAAAGAGGTAAAGAAATAACGAAGTAGAGATACAGAAATAAAGACATAAATAAAGAAATAAATAAAGAGATGAGGAAATGAAGAGATGATAAAGTAATAAAGATAAAGAAATAAATGAAGAGATAGAGACAACACAGACAAGGAAATAAAGAAGTAAAGAGGTAGAGAAATAGAGATAAAGAAATAAATGGATAAAGAAATAAAGAGAGATAAAGAACGCCACAAACATCTGTTACAAAAAGAAAATCCTGTTCATCACTGATGTTAGTGAAAGGGAGTGAGGGGGGAGATACGTGTACTCACCAGAAAGGACTGTCAGCCTCCCCTGAGCTGGGGGAGGGGGAGGAGGAGGAGGAGGAGGAGGAGGAGGAGGAGGAAGAGAACAGACGAGGGAGGAGAGAGAAGAAAGAGAGAGAGAAGATTAGAGCAACAGACTAAACATTTTAATGTTATAATGGAGAGAGAGAGGGGTGAGAGTCATTGCGTTGTAATGGAGAGAGAGAGAGAGGAGTTGCAGCTCGTCCTCCTCACACTTCAATCTTCATCAAAACAAAACCTAAACACAGACATCCAGAGGGATTCTAGATTATCAGATAAAGGTCCAGACCAGATCTAGACCAGATCCAGACCAGAACCAGAGTGGGTAAAGAACAGATCCAGAAACGATAACAAATAAAATCCAGAAAGGTTCATGAAACAAAGAGATGATAAAGAAATTATACCAAATAAAAACCAGGGATAAAAACAATATGACCTGAAATAAATAATTAAAGATCCGAAATATTAAAAGAAAAGATCATTTGATCCAGAGACGATCAGAACATGATACGATCAAAGATCTGAACTGATCCAGCAGTCACTGAATAACTTCACACACTTAATTTACCTCAGTCCTGTTTATCTACAGCAAGAGTTACCATTAATCTACAGCATCCTGGTTACCATAGCTACGTCACCATGGTTACCATACATCCCAGTTCAGTTCCAGTCACTTCACTTACTTGAAAGTGGATTTTGTCTCAGACTTGTTGCTCGGCTGCTCCGGGTTCAACTGGGACGACTTCTCCTGGAGAGAGGGATCAGACGAGGGCGAGCTACATACACACACACACACACAGACACAGACACAGACACAGACACAGACACAGACACACACACACACACACACACACACACACACACACACACACACACACACACACACAGACACAGACACAGACACACACACACACACACATAGAATGAGTGAACAGCCAAGAATGGAAAGAGAGAGAGTAAACACTCCGGTTTCCAAACACTGTTATCTGCCAGTTCACTCCACTGCTGTCTGTGTGTGTGTGTGTGTGTTTGTTTGTGTGTGTGTGTGTGTGTGTGTGTGTGTGTGTGTGTCTGTGTGTGTGTGTGTTTGTGTCTGTGTGTGTTTGTGTCTGTGTGTGTGTGTGTCTCTCTGTGTTTGTGGTCTGTGATGGTGTGTCGTGTCTGTCTGGTGTGTTGTGAGTGGTGTGTCTGTCTGGTGTGTGTGTGTGTTGTGTGTGTGTGTGTGTGTGTGTGTGGTTTGTGTGTGTTTTGTCTTTGATGTGTGTGTGTGTGTAGTGTGGTGTGTGTTGTGTTGTGTGTGTGTGTGTTGTTGGTGCGTGGGTGTGTTGTTGTTTATTTGTGATCCTGTGTGTGTGTGGTATTGACTGTCATGTCTTTGTGTGTACGTGGTGAGTGTGTTCCTGTGTGGTGTGTGTGGTGTGGGTGTGTGGTGTGGTGTGTGATGTTCTGTGTGTGTTTGTGTCTGTGTGTGTGTGTCGGTGTGGTGTTGTCTGTGTGTTGTGGTGTGTTGTGTGTGTGTGTGTGTTTGTGTCTGTGTTGTGTGGTGTGTGTGTCTGTCTGTGTGATCTGTGAGTGTGTCGTCAAGTGGTTGTGTGTGTGTGTGTGTGTGTGTTTGTGTCGTGTGTGTGTGTGTGTGTCTGTCTGTGTGTCTGGAGTGTCTGTGTGTGTGTGTGTGTGTGTGTTGTGTGTGTGTGTCTGTGTGTGTTCTGTGTCTGTGTGTGTGTGTGTGGTGTGTGTGTCTGTGTGTGTTTGTGTCTGTGCTGTGGTGTGTGTGTGTGTGCTGTGTCTGTCGTGTGCTGTGAGTGTGTGTCTGTCCTGTGTGTGTGTGTCTGTGAGTGTGTGTCTGTCTGTGTGTCTATGTGTGTGTGTCTGTCTGTGTGTGTTTGTGTGTGTTTGTCTGTCTGTGTGTTTGTCTGTCTGTGTGTGTGTCTGTCTGTGTGTGTGTGTCTGTCTGTGTGTCTGTGAGTGTGTGTCTGTCTGTGTGTGTGTGTCTCTGTGTGTCTATGTGTCATTCTGTCTGTGTGTGTGTCTGTCTGTGTGTATGTGTGTCTGTGTGTGTGTGTGTCTGTGTGTGTGTGTGTGTGTGTGTGTGTGTGTGTGTGTGTGTGTGTGTGTGTGTGTGTGTGTGTGTGAGTGTGTGTTGTGTGTGTGTGTGTGTCGTGTGGTTGTGTGGTGTCTGTGTGTGTTTTGTGTCTGTGTGTGTGTGTCTGTGAGTGTGTGTCTGTCTGTGTGTCTATGTGTGTGTGTCTGTCTGTGTGTGTTTGTGTGTGTTTGTCTGTCTGTGTGTTTGTCTGTCTGTGTGTGTGTCTGTCTGTGTGTGTGTGTGTCTGTCTGTGTGTGTGTGTGTGTGTGTCTGTCTGTGTGTCTGTGAGTGTGTGTCTCTGTGTGTCTATGTGTCATTCTGTCTGTGTGTGTGTGTCTGTCTGTCTGTCTGTGTGTATGTGTGTCTGTGTGTGTGTGTGTCTCTGTGTGTCTATGTGTCATTCTGTCTGTGTGTGTGTCTGTCTGTGTGTATGTGTCTCTGTGTGTCTCTGTGTGTGTGTGTGTCTCTCTGTGTGTGTGTGTGTGTCTCTCTGTGTGTGTGTCTGCTTCTTGAAAAACCTTTTGATTTAAAGTTATTGATCCGACTCTCTGCAGCTACCTGAGGAGAATCCTACGTTCTCCAGGAGAGGTCAAAGATCAGAGGTCATAACCTCATCCAATGAATGGTCAGTGACCCATGTGACCAGAACCCTGAGCAAACATTGGATCAGTATCACTGTTTATTTAGCAGCTGATAAACAGGCAGCTGAAACCTCTAGCGCCTCCCTCAGGTCAGACTTATTATCTGTAATGAGAACAGCGGCCTGCAGGAGGCGCTAACAGGAAGTGTCAGTGCTGTGATGTCATAGCAGACGGAGTTCCAGTCGGCAGGTCTGAGGTCAGTCTCAGTTCTACAGACCTGCAGGAGGCGGAGGGCTCCTCAGAGATGGAGCTGGTTTTGGAGAAGAGCCTGGACTTCCTGCTCAGACCCAGAGCCGACATGTGGTGACTGAGGAAAGAGCGACTCCTGGTGGTCAGGTGGAGGGGGGGGGTCAGGGTGTTGGGGGGGAGGAGCGGGGGGACAGTGGTTAAATCAGAGACAGTGAACCCACCACCAAGACACCCAGAATAAGAACCAGAGCCAGAACCAGAACCCAAAGAAGACACCTGAGACTGCAACAAAGAATTATTTGCATTATTGATGAATCTGCTGATTATTTTCTGGAACCAGATCATGGTCCAGCTGTTTTCATCCAGAACTGGTTAATAAAAACAAATAAGATAAAGAGATACTGAGATAAATAGATGAAAACTTCAAGAAATAAAGAGGTAATGAAATAGAGATAAAGACAAAAGAGAGGACGAAATAGAGATACAGAAAGATTTCCCACCAGGTTTAGTTATTTGAGTTCAGTCACTGTAAAAACCTGAACAGATTCAGATTTCATTAAACTATATCTAACTGTAAACTCACGCTTTCTCATGTTTTTAATATTATATTTAATTTATATATTATATTAAACGTGATTATTCAAACTGTAATTGAGTTTGATGTTTAGTGTTTGTAACTGACTCAGAAACCTAACAGCCAACATTCCTGCTGATCGACCTCAGAGAAGAACTGAGTCCAAATAAAACCCAGTCCTCCGTCTGTCAGGTTAAAGGGGGGGGGGGTTAAAATGTTTAGTCTGTTGCTCTAATCTTTTCTGTTGTTGTTTTCTTTTGATTGTGGTTTTTTTGTTGTTTGTTGTTTTCTTTTATTTGTTGTTGTTTTGTTGTTGATGGTTGTTTGTTGTTGTTTTCTTGTTTGTTATTGTTTTCTTTTGTTTGTTGTTGTTTTCTTTTGTTTGTTATTGTTTGTTGTTGTTTTCTTTTGTTTGTTGTTGTTTAGTTGTTGATGGTTGTTTGTTGTTGACTCAGGATCAGTATTAACAGTTTATAACTTACGGGCTGGATGGCGTCTTCGTGTCCTGCTCTGTCGTTGAGGTACCGTTGGGGGGTGTGGGGGGGGGCAGGGGAGATCCGGACGGACTGAAGGCAGGACTGCCAGGGTCAGAGGTCAACGGGGATGAGGCCCTGCTGCCGAGCCCCACTGTGGGGCTGTGGGAGGAGGCCGAGGAGATGGCCGGGGAGAGGGGGGTGTTGGCGAGGAAGGCAGGGGGCGTGGGGGAGGTGGAGGGGGAGGAGCCTGCGGAGGACGACAGGAGGTCAGGGAGGTTCTGACTGGACGAGCGGCGGCTCCTCCTTCCCTCCTGGTCACTCGCCGCCGTCTTCCTCCTCTCTTTACGCAGCTGGGGGCCGGAGTCGTCCACCTCCCCGTCCTCGTACTTCAGAGCTGTCTGCACACACAAACACACACACACACACACACACACACACACACACACACACACACACACACACACACACACACACACACACACACACACACACACACCAGTGAACTCTCACTGTTATGACTGTAACTGTAACTCTGATCCACTGTAACACCCTGTTGTTCATGTGCCTTGATGTCATGTTTGTTACAGGTGTTGTTATTGTTATATATTGTTATTGTTGTTATATTATTGTTGTTGTTGTTACCTCGTAGATGGTGAACTGGGCCCTCAGGTCTGGTTCCGTCCCCTTGTAGTTCATGTGTTTGTGGATGATGGTCTCCATCCCCAGCTGCTCCAGACTGTCTGTCACATCGTAGAACGAGTCCTGGTCAGGGAGCGCTGCCAGAGTCTGACACACACACACACACACACACACACACACACACACACACACACACACACACACACACACACACACACACACACACACACACACACACACACATTACTAGAGCTCAGTGATAGTGTCATCCTCTCATCATTTCAGATCTCAGGTGATCTGATGTTACTGATTGTCTGTTTACCTTGTTGATGAGCGTCATGGCGAACATAAGCAGCTCTGTGTCGGAGCCGTTTCTCTCCTCCAGGACCTCCATCACATAACTCCACGGCTTCACACCTACACACACACACACACACACACACACACACAGGCGTGGTAGCAGGTAGGTAACATACATAGAAATAATAGTATCAAACATGGAGAAAGAGAGAGACTGTGAGAGTGTGAGAGTGTGCGCGTGTGTGTGTGTGTGTGTGTGTGTGTACCTCTCTGTCCGTCCACCGTGTTGACGGCGTTGATGAGTCGAGGACTGTTTGACTCTGAATATTCCACGAAGACGATGAGCAGCTTCAGAGACGTCTTCACCACCAGACGAGACTGAGGACACAGAGACGTTCAGCGTCCAGCAGGGGGCGCCACCACTCCACTGTGATGTCACACTATAATAAACTATATTCTAATGTTTGACCTTTGACCTCTGTGATTCATGTCAGGAAATCTGCAGACACCTGAGCTCAGCTGTTTATTTACCTGAGGTATTTTAGTGACAGGTGAGGACTGAGTCGGATACACTCACAATCAGTCCGTCACACATGTCTGGTGTTTTTCACAATAAAGCTCTGCAGGTTGTTAAGTCTTGGTGTTTTTCAGAATAAAGGTCTGCAGTTTGTTTCGTCTTAGTGTTTTTCAGAATAAAACTCTTGATGTTTTTCAGAATAAAGCTCTGCAGTTTGTTAAATCTTGGTGTTTTTTCAGAATAAAGCTCTACAGTTTGTTAAATCTTGGTGTTTTTCAGAATAAAGCTCTTGGTGTTTTTCAGAATAAAGCTCTACAGGTTGTTGAGTCTTGGTGTTTTTCAGAATAAAGCTCTACAGTTTGTTAAATCTTGGTGTTTTTCAGAATAAAGCTCTTGATGTTTTTCAGAATAAAGCTCTACAGGTTGTTGAGTCTTGGTGTTTTTCAGAATAAAGCTCTACAGTTTGTTAAATCTTGGTGTTTTTCAGAATAAAGCTCTACAGGTTGTTAAATCTTGGTGTTGTGTTTTTCAGAATAAAGCTCTTGATGTTTTTCAGAATAAAGCTCTACAGTTTGTTGAGTGTTTTGCAGAATAAAGCTCTGCAGGTTGTTGCTGTGGACTCACCAGACTTCCTGTCAGTGTGTAGAGCCACTGCACCGTCTCATTGTGGTTTATCACCCCGTTCATACCGTCCACAAACAGCATGATCTGACTGAGAGCTGAAGACACAAAGACAGACAGTTACTGATAGACAGACACAGACAGACAGTTACTGACAGACAGTTACTGACAGACAGACACACAGTTACTGATAGACAGACAGTTACTGACAGACAGTTACTGATAGACAGACACAGACAGACACACAGTTACTGACAGACAGACAGTTACTGACAAACAGACAGACACATGGTTACTGACAGACAGACAGTTACTGATAGACAGACAAAGACAGACAGACAGTTACTGACAGACAAACAGACACACAGTTACAGACAGACACATGGTTACTGACAGACAGACAGTTACTGATAGACAGACAAAGACAGACAGACAGTTACTGACAGACAGACAGACACACAGTTACAGACAGACACATGGTTACTGACAGACAGACAGTTACTGATAGACAGACAAAGACAGACAGACAGTTACTGACAGACAAACAGACAGACACACAGTTACAGACAGACACACAGTTACTGACAGATAGACAGTTACTGACAGACAGACAGACACACAGTTACCGACAGACAGACAGTTACTGATAGACAGACACTGACAGACAGACAGTTACTGACAGACAAACACACACACATACAGACAGACACACAGTTACTGGCAGACAGACAGTTACTGACAGACAGACAATTACTGACAGACAGTTAATGACTTACAGACAGACAGTTACTGACAGACAGACAGTTACTGATAGACAGACACAGACAGACACAGTTACTGACAGACAGAAAGTTACTGACAGACAGAGAGACACACAGTTACAGACAGACACACAGTTACTGACAGATAGACAGTTACTGACAGACAGACACACAGTTACTGACAGACAGACAGTTACTGATAGACAGACAGTTCCTGACAGACAGACAGTTACTGACAGACAAACAGACAGACACAGTTACAGACAGACACACAGTTACTGACAGATAGACAGTTACTGACAGACAGACAGACAGACACACAGTTACTGACAGTTATTGACAGACAGACAGACAGACAGTTACTGACAGACAAACAGACACACAGTTACAGACAGACACACAGTTACTGACAGACAGATACTGATAGACAGACACGGACAGTTACCGACAGACAGACAGTTTCTGATAGACAGACACTGACAGACAGACAGTTACTGACAGACACAGTTACTGACAGACAGACAGACACAGTTGCTGACAGAGAAACAGACACACAGTTACAGACAGACATACAGTTACTGACAGTCATTGACAGACAGACAGTTACTGACAGACACACAGTTACTGATAGACTGACACAGACAGACAGACAGTTACAGACAGACAGACAGTTACTGATAGACAGACACTGACAGACAGACAGAGTTACAGACAGACACACAGTTACTGACAGATAGACAGTTACTGACAGACAGACAGACAGACACACAGTTACTGACAGTTATTGACAGACAGACAGACAGTTACTGACAGACAAACAGACACACAGTTACAGGCAGACACACAGTTACTGACAGACAGACAGTTACTGATAGACAGACAGTTACTGACAGACAGTTACCGACAGACAGACAGTTTCTGATAGACAGACACTGACAGACACACAGTTACTGACAGATAGACAGTTACTGACAGACAGACAGACACAGTTGCTGACAGACAATTACTGATAGACAGACAAAGACAGATACACAGTTACTGACAGACAAACAGACACACAGTTACAGACAGACATACAGTTACTGACAGTCATTGACAGACAGACAGTTACTGACAGACACACAGTTACTGATAGACTGACACAGACAGACAGACAGTTACAGACAGACAGACAGTTACTGATAGACAGACACTGACAGACAGACAGTTACTGACAGACAAACAGACACACAGTTACTGATAGACTGACACAGACAGACAGACAGTTACCGACAGACAGACAGTTACTGATAGACAGACACTGACAGACAGACAGTTACTGACAGACAAACAGACACACAGTTACAGACAGACAGACAGTTACTGACAGACAGACAGTTACTGATAGACAGACAGTTACTGACAGACAGACAGTTACTGATAGACAGACACTGACAGACAGACAGTTACTGACAAACAGACACACAGTTACTGATAGACTGACACAGACAGACAGACAGTTACCGACAGACAGACAGTTACTGATAGACAGACACTGACAGACAGACAGTTACTGACAGACAAACAGACACACAGTTACAGACAGACAGACAGTTACTGACAGACAGACAGTTACTGATAGACAGACAGTTACTGACAGACAGACAGTTACTGACAAACAGACAGACACACGGTTACTGACAGACAGACAGTTACTGATAGACAGACAAAGACAGACAGACAGTTACTGACAGACAGACAGTTAATGACAGACAGACAGTTACAGACAGACAGACAGACACACAGTTACTGACAGACAGACAGTTACTGACAGACAGACACACAGTTACTGACAGACAGACAGTGACTGACAGACAGTTACTGACAAACAGACAGACACACGGTTACTGACAGACAGACAATTACTGATACACAGACAAAGACAGACAGACAGTTACTGACAGACAGACAGACACACAGTTACTGACAGACAGACAGTTACTGACAGACAGACAGACAGTTACTGACAGACAGACAGTTACTGACAGACAGACAGTTACTGATAGACAGACATTTACTGAAAGACAGACAGTTACTGATAGACAGACAGTTACTGACAAACAGACAGACACACGGTTACTGATAGACAGACAAAGACAGACAGACAGTTACTGACAGACAGACAGTTACTGACAGACAGACAGACACACAGTTACAGACAGACACAGTTACTGACAGACAGACAAAGACAGACAGACAGTTACTGACAGACAGACAGTTACTGACAGACAGACAGACACACAGTTACTGACAGACACAGTTACTGACAGACAGACCGTTACTGACAGACAGACAGTTACTGATAGACAGACAGTTACTGACAAACAGACAGACACACGGTTACTGATAGACAAACAAAGACAGACAGACAGTTACTGACAGACAGACAGTTACTGACAGACAGACAGACACACAGTTACAGACAGACACAGTTACTGACAGACAGACCGTTACTGACAGACAGACAGACACACAGTTACTGACAGACAGACAGTTACCGACAGACAGACACACAGTTACTGACAGACAGACAGTTACTGATAGACAGACATTTACTGACAGACAGACAGTTACTGACAGACAGACAGTTACTGACAAACAGACAGACAAATGGTTACTGATAGACAGACAAAGACAGACAGACAGTTACTGACAGACAGACAGTTACTGACAGACAGACAGACACACAGTTATAGACAGACACACAGTTACTGATAGACAGACAGTTCCTGACAGATAGACAGTTCCTGACAGACAGACAGACACACAGTCATAGACAGACACACAGTTACTGATAGACAGACAGTTACTGACAGATAGACAGTTCCTGACAGACAGACAGACAGTCACACAGTTACTGACAGTTATTGACAGACAGACAGACAGTTACTGACAGACAAACAGACACACAGTTACAGACAGACACACAGTTACTGACAGAGAGACAGTTACTGACAGACAGACAGTTACTGATAGACAGACACTGACAGACAGACAGTTACTGACAGACACACAGATACTGACAGACACACAGTTACTGACAGACAGACAGTTACTGACAGACAGACAGTTACTGATAGACAGACAGTTCCTGACAGACAGACTGTTACTGACAGACAAACAGACAGACAGACACACAGTTACTGACAGATAGACAGTTACTGACAGACAGACAGACACACAGTTACTGACAGTTATTGACTGACAGACAGTTACTGACAGACAAACAGACACACAGTTACAAACAGACACACAGTTACTGACAGACAGACAGTTACTGACAGACAGACAGTTACTGATAGACAGACACTGACAGACAGACAGTTACTGACAGACACACAGTTACTGACAGACAGACAGTTACTGATAGACAGACAGTTACTGACAGACAGTTAATGACAGACAGACAGTTACTGATAGACAGACACAGACAGACAGACACACAGTTACTGACAGACAGACAGTTACTGACAGACAGACAGACACAGTTACTGACAGACAGATAATTACTGATAGACAGACAAAGACAGATACACAGTTACTGACAGACAAACAGACACACAGTTACAGACAGACACACAGTTACTGACAGTTACTGACAGACACACAGTTACTGATAGACTGACACAGACAGACAGACAGTTACTGACAGACAGACACAGACAGAGATGGCCCCTTCAGTGAAGCAGGTGTCTGTCGGTGTTGTCTAATCACAGGTTGGGTCTGTCTACGTGCTGGGAGTGGTCCACTTGTCCTGTTTCAGTTAAATGACTCCAGTGTCATTTTTAGTGTTTAGTTCAAACGGTCAGAGATTCACAGGAAACAGAGCCAGAGTCTGTTTTTTCCTGACTGATCCTGAACCTCACACTGAGCCCCTCAGCTCCATCACATCCTGTTTCCTTCCTCTCAGAGATGTCCCTGCTGGTCGTTGGGGCCCCCCCTCTACAGGGGCCAAAGATAAATCTGCAGGTGCTGACATCATCAACAGAAGCAAATAATCAAAATCAATGAATCATATTTTTAATCAGACTTTCTATAATCTGTGTTGTTTTCCTCTGAAATACTGATGAACACACAGTATATAGCATCTGTGCGAAAGGGTCAGAGGTCAGAGATCACAGACTGACACACTCTGCTTTAAGGAGATGCTGCACTGACTCTTGGATGAACAGCAGGTGGAGCTCTCACAAACTAACGAACTCCACAGAGACAGGAGGAGAAGAAGAAGGAGGAGAATGGACTGTGATGAAGGGATTCAGGAAAACCTCGAACTCCTCACAGCTCCTCATCAACACTGGTATTTTTCAGAATAAAACTGCAGTTTTTCAGAATAAAGCTGGGTGGAGTCTCACCTCTCAAGATGTAGTTCTGGTAGTTGTGGTCGGCCTCGGCTCCAACTTTAATGAAGCATGTCAAACCTTCAGATGCCACGAACTCTGGAACCAGGTCTTTATCATCCTGGTGGGGGGGGGGGGGGGCAGAGAGAGAGAGAGAGAGAGAGAGAGAGAGAGAGAGACAGAGAGAGAGGACCTGGACTGTTACTGTGACTCTGGATGTTTCCAGAGGAACTCATCATTTGAACGTGATGAGAAACACTGAGATCAGATGATGCTCCTGTTCTGACAGTTCAGATTCATGTCTGAGCCTGGAGACCGTGTGTGTGTGTGTGTGTGTGTGTGTGTGTTACCTGGAACAGCTGTTTGAGGGAGAACAGAGAGCGTCTGAGCTCTGGACCATGAGAGTTGTACAGCTTCTCTGAAACACACGAGAGAGAGACAGGAAGTGACATCACGATCACGTCGGACTCTGTGCGTTAAACTTGTATCAGCTGGAGATGATCAGTGATGCTGTATGAGCGGCTGTAATAACTGTGACTGCTGGAGGAGGAAGCACCTCCCTGTATCTCATGTCCCAATGGAAAATCCCAAAAATAATGGCGACCGTCATCGGACCTCATGACAATATGGAGGCCAAATAATTTTTCACAGAGCAGTTTTATAATTCACTCTTCCTGTTGCTGACCTGCTGTCCATGGACGTGATATTTAATCAGACTGAGAACTCGTTCACAGTGAGGTCCAGCATCAACATAAAACTTCCTGTTGGTTTATCACTGACTGGTCTCAATACGAGATGACAAAAAGAAAAGAAAGTAATGTTTTCAAACATAAGTTTTTAAAGACCATTTCATTTGCAATCATTTAAAAGCATTATTTACATTTATATATTTATTTATAATTATGTCTTTTCAATAAATTTGTAAATGTTTTGCAAATGATTTGTCGGCCCACTTGTAATACCTTCGCGGGCCAACAGTGGGCCCCAGCCCACAGCTTGGGAACCCTGATCACATCACATCAGATCCAGTATATGATGAACCACAGTGTTTACAGTCAGCAGGCTCCAGCTGTCATTACAATGTGTCAGAAAATTTCATATATAAAACAAAAACTTTATTTATACAGCTCCTTTAAAACAGCCATTACAAAGCTTCATAAAGAAGCAGAAGAACGTAGCAGACACATAAGTTAAGTCATTAAGTCAAAGCTGTGTGGGAGAAACGATTTAAAAGCAGACTGAGTGTTGTATTCTCAAGCGAAGTGTTGCAGAGAGTTGAGCTCATCTGAAGAGGAGGAGTCAGGAACCTCGGCACCTGCACAGCTTCAACAGGTGAGAGTAAAGATTTAAAATCCTCTCTAAAACAGACAGAAGCTGCGGTGAAGTCATGTGATCACTGTGTTTCAATAATCCAGAGAGAGGAGATCAAATCATCCATCACTGTCTGGAGAACAAGGAAGTAAAAGATCTGATTCCACATGTTCTCACGTCGAGTGGAGAAGGAACAACGAGATTTAACATGGATCCAAGAGTCAGGGCTGATCTAGAGTCACTCCAGAGGACACCACATGTGATGTATATATGTATATATATAGATAAGTATATGTATATGTATCACAGTAACTTGCCTGGTTTCACTGTGACTCTGACTCCTCTGTCTCTCTAACCTACGGTGGCCTGGACAGGACCAACTGTGGCTGCTCTCACATTCCTCACACTCCTGTGGCTTCTGGTCAGTGTGTGTGTGAGTGTGTGTGTGTGTGTGTGTGTGTGTGTGGGTCACTTTGTCCTGATTCCTCCATGTTGTGTGTGTGTTATTATTCCAGTCCTGCATCAGACTCTCAGCATCTACAGAACCTACTGAAGACGTATGTGGGGGTGACCCCTGACTCACTCTGCACATCATTTCTACAAACTGCTTTTTTGACAGTTGGGTTCAGCTGAATGCTCTGGCCCCTCCCCCACTGTGACATAGGCAAGCCCCGCCCAGACCCCCCCAGACTCCCTGACCTCCAGCAGACTGTTAGCTCTGACCGCCAGCTCTACGTCTCTCTCAGTGTCCTCCCCCTCAGTTGCAGCATTTACCCTTTAAAATTACACCATAGCAACCACCCAGATCACCCATAGCAACTGCCTGACGGAGAAACACCTGAGAACACCTGACAGCCCCCTGACGCTCTGATAACACTGTATCTCCCATGAAGCACCACAGAGCTGCAGACGAACCACAAGGAGGTGCCAAAATATTTCATGAGCAGGTCGAGGTCAGTCTGTAGATCACAGTCTGAGTTCACTGACATCACAGCTCTTTATGCTAAGCTACGCTAACTAGCTGCTGATGTCCAGTCAGAAGATGAACTCAAATTAACTCCATCATACACACAAACACAAACACACACAGCCTATCATAGTAACAGGAAGTCATGGGGGTCGGTTGTCACAGCAACATGACATATAAATCAGGCCTTGTTGAGTCTCAATGGGCTTCATGCTGCCAATCCCATGATGCCACAGGGCAGAATCACATCAGACCTCGACCTGCCGTGACCTCAGGTAACCTCTGAGCTGACTCAGTTTTAGTACTTCAACTAATTCTAGTGTTTACTCTGTTGACCTGTGTTTATGATGACACACACACACACACACACACACACACACACACACACACACACACACACACACACACACACACACACACTCTGTTGTGGGATGTTTGTGGGACGAAACTCCTGCAGCAGAAACATCCAAACTAAACAACACTAACCCTGTTACTGTGGAGACCCTCACAGATGACAGCGTGTCATATCGGCTCTTATTGTGAAAGGTCTCCAGCAGGAAGCAGCCTGGTTCAGAGAGCGAGAGGAGACGAAGGAGAAAGTTTCCTATCATGAAGCAGGAGGATGACGTGCAGAGTCAGCTGTCTGCTGTTGCCACAGAAACTCAGATTATCAATCTCCATCCCTCCATCACACAGAGGAGGATAATTAGAGGTGGAGAAAGGGGGCGGGGCAAGAAGCAGACTCTGGTTCGTTCTTTCTGAGTGTGTGTGTGTGTGTGTGTCAGTGAGTGTGTGTATGTGTGTGTGTGTCAGTGAGTGTGTGAGTGTCAGTGTGTGTTTGTCATTGTGTGTGTGTCAGTGTGTGTTTGTGTGTGTCAGTGAGTGTTTGTCAGTGTTTGTGTGTGTCAGTGTGTGTGTGTGTGTCAGTGTTTGTGTGTGTCAGTGTTTGTGTATGTCAGTGTGTGTGTGTCAGTGTTTGTGTGTGTCAGTGAGTGTGTGTCAGTGTTTGTGTGTGTCAGTGTTTGTGTGTGTCAGTGAGTGTGTGTGTCAGTGTGTGTGTGTCAGTGTTTGTGTGTGTCAGTGAGTGTGTGTCAGTGTTTGTGTGTGTCAGTGTGTGTGTGTCAGTGTTTGTGTGTGTCAGTGAGTGTGTGTGTCAGTGTGTGTGTGTCAGTGTTTGTGTGTGTCAGTGAGTGTGTGTCAGTGAGTGTGTGTGTCAGTGTTTGTGTGTGTCAGTGAGTGTGTGTGTCAGTGTGTGTGTGTCAGTGTTTGTGTGTGTCAGTGTGTTTGTGTCAGTGTTTGTGTGTGTCAGTGAGTGTGTGTCAGTGTTTGTGTGTCAGTGTTTGTGTGTGTCAGTGTGTTTACTGTGGAGTAAACAGGACGCTCCGTCTCATGTGTCCCAGCAGGAGTTCTCGACTTTGAGAGAAGCTGCATCATTTCACATTAGAGCTGCATGATATGAAAATAAAAAATCATATTGATATTTTGGTTTTTTTATTTATTTAAACTTTAATTATTCAGGTGAATCCTTTTGAGATGTAAATCTCATTTTCAAGAGAGACCTGACTGTTCATAAAAAAGTCCAAAAATAATTTACCATTCAATTTAAATAAGAACCAAATAACAAAAAAACACAGAGGAAATGTAAAACATAAAAGAATGCTGAGAGGTTATATCAGTTCATTTTCAGATGATGTGATTTTTGTTCCTTTATATGGAGAATCTGATCTGTAGCTCCACAACACTGACGGTGCTAACAATGCTAATGCTAACAATGATCAACAATGAGACACATTTTATATTTATCAAAAATATGATATAATGGAGATTTCTATTATATTTAGATTAACTGTGCAGCTCTGACAGACAGTGTGGGGTCACAGTGTGATGTCACAGCATCAGTGTGATGTCACAGCACAGAAATAGCAGCAGGCGTTATGAAGCTATGACCAACAGTTTGACAGTCTGGTGTCAAACGACTGGACAAACGTCTCACGGCACGACGAGACATTTCTAAACCGACAGAATCAATAAATCTGTTTCCAGAGTCAGCTCAGAGACAGAGGTCCAGGATCAGGACCATGTGACCCTGGGTCCTGTGTCCCTCATGAAGACAGTCCTCAGCCAGCCTCCTGTCAGTGTGTATGATGCAGTGAACAACAGGCAGCTCATCATCACTGTACAGGAAGTCTCTCCCTCCAATACATGAACCATGTTCATGTCTCCATGTCCACTGTTCACCTACGACCTAACATGGCCGACATCATCACCTGACGTCCTCTCCCAGACCTCTGAGGGTCTGTGTGTGACACACATCCAGATCACTACTGTTTATATTAGAACATAAAAGAGTTTTCAATTCTCAAATATCAGATGGTCCCTGAAGTCTCAGTTGGTTTAAGAGGCTAAATGTTTGTATTTAATGTGTTTTTATGTTCTGTTGAATCTGCTCAATGACCCCTCACATAGGTCAAAGGTTAAAGGTTTCTCCTCTCTGATAGGTTTATCTGTGTGTGTGTGTTACTGCAGCTCTTCAGCTCTGTGACGTCTCCTCTGATGAAACATTCAAACCACAGACTCCATGTTGTTCATGGAAACTTTCCACGTCTGCTGCTTCATTTTACACACGACACACACTCTGGAAACTTCTGCTGTAGCTTAACATCAGGTTCAGTGTGTGTGTGTGTGTGTGTGTGTGTGTGTGTGTGTGTGTGTGTGTGTGTGTGTGTGTAGCAGCTTCAGAGGTTAAACATCTAATCACTGAAAATTGCTCTGATGTGAGTTTTCATTTCAGACTAAATTACAGCCGAACAGATGAGAAATGAAGAATTTGAGAGATATTTCAACACACACACACACACACACACACACACACACACACACACACACACACACACACAGTCTCTGTTAAACGAAGCTCAGACTGACAGTGGAAGCAGCTCCTGCAGCTCTGAGGCATTCGGGTGTCATGGGAGAACAAAGCGCTGCTGTGTTAAACATCACTGTAAAAAACATCTGGTGTGTTGGTGGAAAACGTCCGTCTCTAAATATTTCTCTGTTCACATGTTTCACCACAGAGACTAAAAATAAAGGCTGACGTCAGAGGTCTGATCTGAACGGAGGACACGGATCTGATCAGCTGCAGTCTGTCTCTGATATTATCTGATCATTTATTTGATCAATGATAAATATCTGTAAATATAAATATCACAGACGCTGTGTTTGAGGACACGACAGAGAAGAGACACGTTTTACACTGTGAAAGATCTGACCTGAGGTCTGAGCCTCTGGCTTTAATAACTATAATCAAAGATCATTATCAGACATGTTTATGTTGGGGGAGGGGTTAAAGCTCCACACAGCTTCACTTCATGTGGCCTGATCACACTGATGACGACGTGGAGGTGAACTCAGCTGCACTTTAGCTTCATTCACAGTGTAAAGAAAAGGAAAAGTTTGTTATAGACGATGATGAGGTGAAGCTCGAGGATCAGAGGAAACATCTGGAAACATCAGTTCAGTGTTACTAAAACTCAGCCAGATCAGATGAGATGTACACGTATACGATTATGTCGTTTATAAGACATGTCATTGTGATTCTTTGGAATTCGTGTCAGAGAGGGGAAATGCATTATGGGAAATGATTTTGTTTGTTTTTTAGCTGTGAAGAAGTTTTTACAGTGGTGGTTCAGACGACGTCACCATCAAAACACAACGACTAAGAAGATTCACACACTGGTTTCAACCTGCTGCTAACCAGCTAGTTCAGGTGAGAGAGGAGGAGGAGTCAGTATCATCTCTCACCTGTCACTAAACCTTCACTCCTCAGCCTCAGATAGACACATGAAATAAACCCATCGGAGACCTTCAACCTTTTATTATAGATCATCGTCTTCATCCTAATGTTCATTGATATTTAGAAAATCAATTGATGCCATAAAGAGTTGAAGAGAACTGAGAGTGAAGTCAGATCAAGTTTTATTTGAAAAGCACCGATTCACAACAGACGTTACCTGAAGGCCCTTTCCAAACGGAGCAGGTCTACACTTTCTCTTTACGATATTATTATTAGTTATTATAATTCCCACCAACAGCAGCGCTAGGCAACAGTGGCAAGAACAACGAGAAGAACGTCCCTTTAAGAGGCAGAAACCTCGAGCAGAACCGGACACGCTCCCAGGAAAAGAAGATTTACAATAAAAACCAAATGTTCAAGGTCTCAGAAGGTTTTTATTTCATGTCTCTACCTGTCCACGCCCGGTTCAGTCACCTGTAAACTAATCAGTTCATAACCCATCATCATCATCACCACCTTATCTCCCATGATGCCTCAGTGTTATCACCTGATCACAGTGACATGAGGGTGGAGGTTCATCCTCTGGGGACAGGGACTGTGTGATGTCTGATGGTGTCATGGGGACACAGACTAACAGCAGTGCTTTCTGGGTAAGCTGAAATAAACACCAGCTGATCTTGTGTTGGCCCCTCGGGCCCCTGAGGACGATCCAAGTGTGTGAGGTTCACCTGCTGACAGAGGGTGGAGTCACTCTCAGACAGGAACATGACTCATCCACACACTTTGACCCAAGATGGCTGCCAACCAAACAGTGTTTCACCACAACAGCTGAGCGTGTGGGGGGTGGGGGGGCGTCCTGGATTATGAAGAGCTATAAGTGTTTTATGATGCCAACACACACACGCCAACTGAGCGTGTGTGAGATTCCTCTGTCCTGACCACACTGTTTACTGGAGGCTGTGTGTGAGGGGTGAAGGTTGGTGATGCATTCATGTCCCATCAGTCAGACTGTTAAAATGAGCTTTGTAGAAAACACCACGCAGCTCAGCTTTCACCATAAACACTCACAGCATTCATGAAGGGAGGGGGAGCTGAAGATCAGAGCTACGAGTGTGAGACTCCCTCGTCTCTTCGTTTCTGGGTTTTTATTTCTAGAGTTAAAAAGTTAAAACTGGAGGAACCAGGCGAAAATGTGTTTGAGAACAAACAGAATAAAAATCCCTTCAGGACCCGAGTCACTGACTGTTCTCATGAACAAGGTGTCGTCAGGTAGAAAACCTCTCACGACTTCCTGAGAACTCGGGGGGGGGGGGGGGGGTTTGGACATGAAGCAGAACATGAACCCTCTGAACTTGAACACACCTCAAACACACTGATGGACATGTGAATGAAACTACAGGGAGACTGTGGATGTGTGAAGGTTTTAGATTCTTCTCCATCATCATCATCATCATCATCATCAGGAGGCGCCTGATTGGTCCAGATTCATTCATGAGCAGACAGCGAGTCCAAACACAGTCATCTTCAGGGACCAGGAGAACCAGGAGTCCTGCAGCAGATGGTCTGGTCCCACAGAGTCCTGACCTCAGCATCATGGAGTCAGTCTGGGATCAAGGTGTTTTCACACCTGCACGTTTTAGTCTGGTGAAACTGAACCCTGGTTCATTTCCCCCTC
>PVUN01001334.1:13749717-13775094 GCA_002994505.1 Seriola rivoliana | reverse complement strand
TACTGGTGCCTGAAATAGAAAGGCATTGCACTTTAATTAGAAAATACATAAATATTGACCATAATCCAATGACATAAGAGTGAGTGTTTGCTGGTTCCTGCATGGTCATCGACTTTGGACTTCACAGAAATAGAAGCAGTGTGATACATGCTCTAGGACTTTACTGTAGGTATTTCTATGATTCTTGAAGATTAAAAACAATAAAAATGAAGTGTACTTTTAGTCTTGTTTAATGCTTATTCTGCAAACCAGAAAGGCTTGTATTAGAATCAAGATCATACTGCGTACTACTTGTTATAGTTACATGCTGATATAGTTATGCCCATAGCTTTCAGTATATATGATTTGACGCTTTTTTTGGTTCTTTACTGTCTTTATTTAAAAAGAAATTTGAATCCAATAAACTGGTTGTGGCAAACAATGTTTAATATTCAATAAAAAAGAATACTGTCCTAGTAAGTATTTATATGCAAGTACATCAATAATTTAGTTCTTCCTTATTCACACACATAGAAATGCAAAAAATTCAAAACATAGTACACGGTCAGGTATTTTAGCAGGAGTAATATTCTGTTTTTGTAGTAAGTTGTGTTCTAAAATGAAATTTAAATTGAGGCCTGGAAAGTAAACTTCAGGTGAATTCAAAACATTTGCAAAGAGAGTGAAAAACTTTATATTTAAATGTTAGCAGATAATATATGTGATTTTGTAGTAAAAAGGAACAGTTGGAGAAAGTGAAATTGATTGAAAAACCAGTTTAATGACTGTTGTTCGAAATTGCGTAACGTCATGTTCAGTCAAATGCTCTACCAGGCTCAGTGCAAACTCAGTCTCCCTCTTTGAAAGCGCAGTATACCAGTCCTACCCACCGTTGAGTTTGGTTCATTTTTAATCATCTTCATTTTCCCATTGGGGTTGTTGATTTCGAGTAACTGTATTATTGAAAATGATTATTTAACTCATCCCGGACATCAATAGTTGTTCAGTAAGTAAACTTTGCAGCTTTTGAATCTACAAGGAACTGACATTGGTTTTCAATTAAAGCAGCTAAATAATAGAAAAATAAAGCCCTTTGAAAGAAACAGCAGTAGTATGATTGATGCTGTTGGGCTCTGCTGATTTATTTATTGATTCTTTAAAAAAATAGACCTCCTAGTCGGCGCTGTGTCCCCGTTAGGCCACTGAAATTGAAATACATAGCACTTGAATTAAAAACAAATTATAATCCCGAAGCAGTTACACAATACTTGGTGTTTGCATAATGTCCTTTTGCCCTTTTGTTTATTCTATTTCTGCAATGTCATTGACATTGGATTTCAAACCCAGCAGCAAAGCAATAAATCAATAATGGTCCAATTTATTCAGTTATTCTAGAAGAAAATGCACATTGAAATTCTTCATTTAAGATTTCAGAGTTGCTAAATTTACCTGTTCGTTGAGAGAAAGACTACACTAAATAACCTGTGAAAGACTCATGTATTCTAGTATGTATTCAGTCTTTTACGTAACACACATTAAGTTAGAAGCAAAGTACTTTCTTCTACAGATCAGAGCCAGAGTAATACATCGGAGAATTACACATAAAACACACAGAGTAATGGCACTGATAATTATTTCTAATCAGTTAAAGTTGTTTCCTTTTCAATAAATCTCTGAAAATCCATGAAACTTACCGAGGCTGCGTAAATCAGTCCCACCAAGCAGAGCAGTGTAAGCCCTCTCATCTTGAACACAAATTAGCCCCTTATGCTCATATGCTTGTTTTATAGTGTTCATGTCAGTAGGTGGAGTCTGTTAGTCTGTTTCTATCTTCAGTTGTAGTTTAATATCAAAGTCCAACTTTGTACATTTGTTGACAAATGTGACATTGTTTACTCCAGCAAAGTCTGCCTACAGTTTGGTGTCGTAAATGACATTACATTTAAAATATATTAACCCCAATAACTACAATCAAAAGTAGTGTAATTAAAGCTGGTTTCTAGTCTGGATACATTGTTTTTGGTAACAAATGCTTTTCTGTGGTTTGACACTAGATAATTATTTTCCTTACTGATTCATCTGCAGATTATTACCTTGATTATTACCTTAATTTTCTGTTGATTTTCTGTTGATTTTCTGTCAGTAGATACTAACACAAATAGAGAGTGATCCTGCTTCCAGTCAAAGACATTTTGGACTTTTTTTCAAATCTTAAACTTCAGAGGGAATGGAGTCGATTGAATTGTAGGACTTTTGTCATCTAAAGACTTGCTACGTGGTGTCGCTTTTTATAAATGTCTTTGCTTGTTTAAAGGATAAGGCTGACATTGCTCTATACCTTTTGTAATTGTTAGCAAATCCCTTGAAAGGACCAAACCATGGTTTGTCCACCTCAACACTATCTGGCTCCCCAAGCTCATTTTTCTTTTAAAAACAGATCACACATGTATGTATGTTTTTCCTAAAACAACTAGGCACTGTGGTTTATAGTAGCTCAATGATGCTTTTTTGATATCTTTTTGTCAGAGCAGATGTTAATTTTGTCAAATGGGGGATACATTATTTGAATTGAACTCATCTCTTGGGAATAGACCCAAAACAAACAAATGAGGAAATGAAAGAACATTTTCACACATTAGCTTTAATGAAATGTTTAATTAAAAGAAGTAGTAGCAGAGCGATTAAATTGCCTGCTGGTTCCTCATCCTGACTGTGGTCCTTCTCCATTAGGACTTAAAATGTGTTGGTGTCTGTTGAGTTGAGCCCTCCGCCGTGTGTCGTCTTTCATTGTTTTGTATTTCCCTGAAGAATGAAATATTTGCAGTTATTTTCCACAACCTCTTTGGAAACACACACATATACTGAAGAACATTAATGAGATTAGTAGTGCGATTAGCGCTTAGTTTTCATAGTTGTTTTTCAGATTAGACGCCATTTGACTTGCAACATCAAATGAGAGATTCAGAAATATTTAAGGGTGCTGTCCCTGTAATTTGTTGTACTTGAGTTTTGAACAGTTTCTTACCTGGGTGTTTTCTTCATCAGCAGGTAATGGTGGGAACCCATAATCATTTTCAATCACCTCTCTGGTGCCATTCCACTGAAGAGGAAGAAATCAGTAACTCTTCATGGTGATATAAGTATGTTGAAAAATGAATCTGAAGTTCACACTCTGGTGTGTTCACACTTAATCTCTGAGTTTGTGTCCATGTCATTAGGCTGTTATATTTTATTTCTCCCGCCTGCCCAGAAAACCCAATCATATGTTAATCATTAGTTTATGAGAGTTAAGTCTACCTACCTGTGCTGTCACATTATGTTCTTTTATCTTCTCTTCTACTGGTGCCTTAAATAGAAAGGCATTGCACTTTAATTAGAAAATACATAAATATTGACCATAATCCAATGACATAAGAGTGAGTGTTTGCTGGTTCCTGCATGGTCATCGACTTTGGACTTCACAGAAATAGAAGCAGTGTGATACATGCTCTAGGCCTTTACTGTAGGTATTTCTATGATTCTTGAAGATTAAAAACAATAAAAATGAAGTGTACTTTTAGTCTTGTTTAATGCTTACTTCCTGCAAACCAGAAAGGCTTGTATATAGAATCAAAGATCATCACTCGTACATACTTGTTATAGTTACATGCCTGATATATTAGTCCCATAGCTTTCAGTATATATGAATTTGACCTTTTTTTGGTTCTTTGACTGTCTTTTATTTAAAAAAGAAAATTTGAATCCAAAAACTGGTTGTGCAAACAATGTTTAATACTTCAATAAACAAGAACATCTGTCCTATAATATTTAATATGCAGTACATCAAATAATTTAGTCTTCCTTATTCACACACATAGAAGATGCAAAAATTCAAAACATAGTACAGTCAGGTATTTAGAAGCAGAATATTCTGTTTTGTAGTAAGTTGTGTCTAAAATGAAATTTTAAATCTGAGGCCTGGAAAGTAAAATTCAGGTGATATTCAAACCATTGCAAAGAGAGTGAAAAACTTTATTTAATAGGTTAGCAGATAATATAGTGATTTTGTAGTAAAAAGGACACAGTTGGAGAAAGTGAAATTGATTGAAAACCAAGTTATCAATGACTGTTTTCAATGCTACACCTCATGTTCAGTCCAAATGCTCCTACCACAGGCTCAGTGCCAAACTCAGTACTCCTCTTTGAAACCAGTATACCAGTCTACCCACCGTTGAGTTGGTTCCATTTTTAAATCCATCTTCATTTCCCATTGGGGTTGTTGATTTCGAGTAACCCTGTAATTTAAATTGAAAATGATTATTTAACCTCAGTCCCAGGACATCATAGTGTTCACTAAGTAAACATTTGACAGCTTTTGAAATCCTACAAAGGAGACTGACATTGGTTTTCAATTAAAGCAGCTAAATAATAGAAAAATAAAGCCCTTTGAAAGAAACAGCAGTAGTATGATTGATGCTGTTGGGCTCTGCTGATTTATTTATTGATTCTTTAAAAAAATAGACCTCCTAGTCGGCGCTGTGTCCCCGTTAGGCCACTGAAATTGAAATACATAGCACTTGAATTAAAAACAAATTATAATCCCGAAGCAGTTACACAATACTTGGTGTTTGCATAATGTCCTTTTGCCCTTTTGTTTATTCTATTTCTGCAATGTCATTGACATTGGATTTCAAACCCGGCAGCAAAGCAATAAATCAATAATGGTCCAATTTATTCAGTTATTCTAGAAGAAAATGCACATTGAAATTCTTCATTTAAGATTTCAGAGTTGCTAAATTTACCTGTTCGTTGAGAGAAAGACTACACTAAATAACCTGTGAAAGACTCATGTATTCTAGTATGTATTCAGTCTTTTACGTAACACACATTCAGTTAGAAGCAAAGTACTTTCTTCTACAGATCAGAGCCAGAGTAATACATCGGAGAATTACACATAAAACACACAGAGTAATGGCACTGATAATTATTTCTAATCAGTTAAAGTTGTTTCCTTTTCAATAAATCTCTGAAAATCCATGAAACTTACCGAGGCTGCGTAAATCAGTCCCACCAAGCAGAGCAGTGTAAGCCCTCTCATCTTGAACACAAATTAGCCCCTTATGCTCATATGCTTGTTTTATAGTGTTCATGTCAGTAGGTGGAGTCTGTTAGTCTGTTTCTATCTTCAGTTGTAGTTTAATATCAAAGTCCAACTTTGTACATTTGTTGACAAATGTGACATTGTTTACTCCAGCAAAGTCTGCCTACAGTTTGGTGTCGTAAATGGCATTACATTTAAAATATATTAACCCCAATAACTACAATCAAAAGTAGTGTAATTAAAGCTGGTTTCTAGTCTGGATACATTGTTTTTGGTAACAAATGCTTTTCTGTGGTTTGACACTAGATAATTATTTTCCTTACTGATTCATCTGCAGATTATTACCTTGATTATTACCTTAATTTTCTGTTGATTTTCTGTTGATTTTCTGTCAGTAGATACTAACACAAATAGAGAGTGATCCTGCTTCCAGTCAAAGACATTTTGGACTTTTTTTCAAATCTTAAACTTCAGAGGGAATGGAGTCGATTGAATTGTAGGACTTTTGTCATCTAAAGACTTGCTACGTGGTGTCGCTTTTATAAATGTCTTTGCTTGTTTAAAGGATAAGGCTGACATTGCTCTATACCTTTTGTAATTGTTAGCAAATCCCTTGAAAGGACCAAACCATGGTTTGTCCACCTCAACACTATCTGGCTCCCCAAGCTCATTTTTCTTTTAAAAACAGATCACACACGTATGTATGTTTTTCCTAAAACAACTAGGCACTGTGGTTTATAGTAGCTCAATGATGCTTTTTTGATATCTTTTTGTCAGAGCAGATGTTAATTTTGTCAAATGGGGGATACATTATTTGAATTGAACTCATCTCTTGGGAATAGACCCAAAACAAACAAATGAGGAAATGAAAGAACATTTTCACACATTAGCTTTAATGAAATGTTTAATTAAAAGAAGTAGTAGCAGAGCGATTAAATTGCCTGGTGGTTCCTCATCCTGACTGTGGTCCTTCTCTATTAGGACTTAAAATGTGTTGGTGTCTGTTGAGTTGAGCCCTCCGCCGTGTGTCGTCTTTCATTGTTTTGTATTTCCCTGAAGAATGAAATATTTGCAGTTATTTTCCACAACCTCTTTGGAAACACACACATATACTGAAGAACATTAATGAGATTAGTAGTGCGATTAGCGCTTAGTTTTCATAGTTGTTTTTCAGATTAGACGCCATTTGACTTGCAACATCAAATGAGAGATTCAGAAATATTTAAGGGTGCTGTCCCTGTAATTTGTTGTACTTGAGTTTTGAACAGTTTCTTACCTGGGTGTTTTCTTCATCAGCAGGTAATGGTGGGAACCCATAATCATTTTCAATCACCTCTCTGGTGCCATTCCACTGAAGAGGAAGAAATCAGTAACTCTTCATGGTGATGTAAGTATGTTGAAAAATGAATCTGAAGTTCACACTCTGGTGTGTTCACACTTAATCTCTGAGTTTGTGTCCATGTCATTAGGCTGTTATATTTTATTTCTCCCGCCTGCCCAGAAAACCCAATCATATATTAATCATTAGTTTATGAGAGTTAAGTCTACCTACCTGTGCTGTCACATTATGTTCTTTTATCTTCTCTTCTACTGGTGCCTGAAATAGAAAGGCATTGCACTTTAATTAGAAAATACATAAATATTGACCATAATCCAATGACATAAGAGTGAGTGTTTGCTGGTTCCTGCATGGTCATCGACTTTGGACTTCACAGAAATAGAAGCAGTGTGATACATGCTCTAGGCCTTTACTGTAGGTATTTCTATGATTCTTGAAGATTAAAAACAATAAAAATGAAGTGTACTTTTAGTCTTGTTTAATGCTTACTTCCTGCAAACCAGAAAGGCTTGTATATAGAATCAAAGATCATCACTCGTACATACTTGTTATAGTTACATGCCTGATATATTAGTCCCATAGCTTTCAGTATATATGAATTTGACCTTTTTTTGGTTCTTTGACTGTCTTTTATTTAAAAAAGAAAATTTGAATCCAAAAACTGGTTGTGCAAACAATGTTTAATACTTCAATAAACAAGAACATCTGTCCTATAATATTTAATATGCAGTACATCAAATAATTTAGTCTTCCTTATTCACACACATAGAAGATGCAAAAATTCAAAACATAGTACAGTCAGGTATTTAGAAGCAGAATATTCTGTTTTGTAGTAAGTTGTGTCTAAAATGAAATTTTAAATCTGAGGCCTGGAAAGTAAAATTCAGGTGATATTCAAACCATTGCAAAGAGAGTGAAAAACTTTATTTAATAGGTTAGCAGATAATATAGTGATTTTGTAGTAAAAAGGACACAGTTGGAGAAAGTGAAATTGATTGAAAACCAAGTTATCAATGACTGTGTTCAATGCTACACCTCATGTTCAGTCCAAATGCTCCTACCACAGGCTCAGTGCCAAACTCAGTACTCCTCTTTGAAACCAGTATACCAGTCTACCCACCGTTGAGTTGGTTCCATTTTTAAATCCATCTTCATTTCCCATTGGGGTTGTTGATTTCGAGTAACCCTGTAATTTAAATTGAAAATGATTATTTAACCTCAGTCCCAGGACATCATAGTGTTCACTAAGTAAACATTTGACAGCTTTTGAAATCCTACAAAGGACACTGACATTGGTTTTCAATTAAGCAGCTAAATAATAGAAAAATAAAGCCCTTTGTAAGAAACAGCAGTAGTATGATTGATGCTGTTGGGCTCTGCTGATTTATTTATTTATTCTTTAAAAAAAAGTATAGAAATAAAATTTATTTCTACTTCACTTTTTTATGTTACAATCAGTCCCCTCAGTGATCTTTTGGACCAGTTCTGTCTTGTAAATTACTTTCAAATAAAATCAGTATCTCCTGCTGCCACTTACTTCACGTACAGGAATAGTCTCCTTAGTCGGTGCTGTGTCCCCGTTAGTCCACTGAAATTGAAATACATAGCACTTGAATTAAAAACAAATTATAATCCCAAAGCAGTTGCACAATACTTGGTGTTTGCATAATGTCCTTTTGCCCTTTTGTTTATTCTATTTCTGCAATGTCATTGACATTGGATTTCAAACCTTGCAGCAAATCAATCAATCAATCAATCAATAATTGTCCAACTTATTCAGTCATTCTAGGAAAAAATGCACATTGAAATTCTTCATTTAAGATTTCAGAGTTGCTTAATTTACCTGTTCGTTGAGAGAAAGACTACACTAAATAACCTGTGAAAGACTCATGTATTCTAGTATGTATTCAGTCTTTTATGTAACACACATTAAGTTAGAAGCAAAGTACTTTCTTCTACAGATCAGAGCCAGAGTAATACATCGGAGAATTACACATAAAACCCACAGAGTAATAGCACTGATAATTGTTTTTAATCAGTTTAAGTTGTTTCCTTTTCAATAAATCTCTGAAAATCCATGGAACTTACCGAGGCTGCGAGAATCAGTCCCACCAAGCAGAGCAGTGTAAGCCCTCTCATCATGAACACAAATTAGCCCCTTATGCTCATATGCTTGTTTTATAGTGTTCATGTCAGTAGGTGGAGTCTGTTAGTCTGTTTCTATCTTCAGTTCTAGTTTAATATCAAAGTCCAACTTTGTACATTTGTTGACAAATGTGACATTGTTTACTCCAGCAAAGTCTGCCTACAGTTTGGTGTCATTTACAAGTGATGTGCTCACATCTTGCCACTGGAAGTAAATGGCATTACATTTAAAATATATTAACCCCAATCTACAATCAAAAGTAGTGTAATTAAAGCTGGTTTCTAGTCTGGATACATTGTTTTTGGTAACAAATGCTTTTCTGTGGTTTGACACCAGATAATTATTTTCCTTACTGATTCATCTGCAGATTACCTTGATTAATAATTTTGTCTATAAAATGTCAGAAAATTGTGAAAAATATCTATTATAATTTCCCCAAGATCTCCAAATTTCGTGTTTTGTCTGAACATCAAGGCAAAACCCAAAGGTGTTCGGTTTACAATCACATATCTGAAAGAAAAGCAGCTAATCCTCCTATTTGAGGAGCTTCAGTTTAGAGATTTTTGATTGGGGGAAAAGGACTAAAATAATTATCAAAATAGATGTTGCTTAATTTTCTGTTGATTTTCTGTCAGTAGATACTAACACAAATAGAGAGTGATCCTGCTTCCAGTCAAAGACATTTTGGACTTTTTTTCAAATCTTAAACTTCAGAGGGAATGGAGTCGATTGAATTGTAGGACTTTTGTCATCTAAAGACTTGCTACGTGGTGTCGCTTTTATAAATGTCTTTGCTTGTTTAAAGGATAAGGCTGACATTGCTCTATACCTTTTGTAATTGTTAGCAAATCCCTTGAAAGGACCAAACCATGGTTTGTCAACCTCAACACTATCTGGCTCCCCAAGCTCATTTTTCTTTTAAAAACAGATCACACACGTATGTATGTTTTTCCTAAAACAACTAGGCACTGTGGTTTATAGTAGCTCAATGATGCTTTTTTGATATCTTTTTGTCAGAGCAGATGTTAATTTTGTCAAATGGGGGATACATTATTTGAATTGAACTCATCTCTTGGGAATAGACCCAAAACAAACAAATGAGGAAATGAAAGAACAGTTTCACACATTATCTTTAATGAAATGTTTAATTAAAAGACGTAGTAGCAGAGCGATTAAATTGCCTGGTGGTTCCTCATCCTGACTGTGGTCCTTCTCTATTAGGACTTAAAATGTGTTGGTGTCTGTTGAGTTGAGCCCTCCGCCGTGTGTCGTCTTTCATTGTTTTGTATTTCCCTGAAGAATGAAATATTTGCAGTTATTTTCCACACCCTCTTTGGAAACACACACATACACTAAAGAACATTAATGAGATTAGTAGTGCGATTAGCGCTCAGTTTTCATAGTTTTTTTTCAGATTAGACGCCATTTGACTTGCAACATCGGCTGTTATATTTTATTTCTCCCGCCTGCCCAGAAAACCCAATCATATGTTAATCATTAGTTTATGAGAGTTAAGTCTACCTACCTGTGCTGTCACATTATGTTCTTTTATCTTCTCTTCTACTGGTGCCTGAAATAGAAAGGCATTGCACTTTAATTAGAAAATACATAAATATTGACCATAATCCAATGACATAAGAGTGAGTGTTTGCTGGTTCCTGCATGGTCATCGACTTTGGACTTCACAGAAATAGAAGCAGTGTGATACATGCTCTAGGCCTTTACTGTAGGTATTTCTATGATTCTTGAAGATTAAAAACAATAAAAATGAAGTGTACTTTTAGTCTTGTTTAATGCTTACTTCCTGCAAACCAGAAAGGCTTGTATATAGAATCAAAGATCATCACTCGTACATACTTGTTATAGTTACATGCCTGATATATTAGTCCCATAGCTTTCAGTATATATGAATTTGACCTTTTTTTGGTTCTTTGACTGTCTTTTATTTAAAAAAGAAAATTTGAATCCAAAAACTGGTTGTGCAAACAATGTTTAATACTTCAATAAACAAGAACATCTGTCCCATAATATTTAATATGCAGTACATCAAATAATTTAGTCTTCCTTATTCACACACATAGAAGATTATTTAAAAAAGAAAATTTGAAGTTTGAGTTTTAAGTAGTTACAGTCTGACAGAATTTACACACTAAGTTGTGTCTAAAATGAAATCTAGGGGCTTAGTGCCAAACTCAGTACTTTTCTAAAGTAGAAAAATAAAATGTATTCATAGTTTACTTTTTTATGCTAGAGCTGTATCAAAATGTCAATTGAAATCGGTATGGAAGCAAGATTGTCTATGATAAATATATTTTATGTAATATCTAAATTATGAAATTTAAATATCACTTAATTCTTAGCAATTAAATATTTTGATTTTGAAAATTAAAGAGTCTTAGGTCTCCAGTTGCTCATTAGAACATTTCTTTCATGGATTACTTGATTGACAGAAGATGGTCAGACAAGATTGATTGATTGAATTAGATCGATTACTAGCATAATAGATGTTCAGGTTTTAAATTTTCCTCCTAAATTATGGTATTTGAGTTTTACCAAAATAAATGTAGTAGTTTTATTTATTGTCTTACATTCATATATTTCACATCATTTTAAAATCCAAAAATAACCAAAATAATCTGACCAACCAGATTACTTTTTTTGTTACTGGAAATATAAAATAAAATATTTGAAAAAAAAAATTTCAGATTGCACAACTTGACAACTACAATCCTGAAAGATCAGCGAGAGATATTCAACCGACATTAATGTGGGTCAAAGAACTTTATCTTAAATAAGGATAACTCATTTTGTTGTAAACAGTGTAAGTTAATGAAAAAGTGTAACGAATTGAAAACTGCAGAATATTAGCAGTTAGCATTTTTAATCAGTTAAAAATATTTGCTTTTCAGTACAGTCTTCAGTCTTGCGTGATAAGCTGATGCTGTGTAAATGAACCCAATCAAACAGAGCAGTGTGATCCCTCTCATCTTGAAAATAAATTCGCCTCCTGGCCACACATACACCCTACTTTTATATTGTTGTTGTCTGGAGGTGGAGTGTGTTTAGTTTAATGCTTCACTTATTGCCTTATATCAAAGTCCAGTTTGTTTTTATCAGTTTTGTTGATTTTGATTATCTTCTCCTAAAAGGATGTTGACATTGGATTTGATAGAAAGCCCTTTAAGGACTGTTAGACAAAGCCAGTTTGATTAAAAACCCGTCCATACATTCAGTCCATACTTTTTCTACCACAGACTCAGTACCAGACTCAAACAATAACTTCAAGGAAACTGGCAAACATCATAGAAGATACTCCTCACACTACAGTAAACCAGGGATCCTTTGGATTTCACAATGTATTGCAGATGAGGCAATGCAGTTCACATTAAATTTTGTTGGTGTTGTATTAGCACGTGAGCTAGCAAAATTTATTTATGTAACACTTTAAAAAGGAGGTGTAACAATCAAATAAAACAGATGAGTTTTAAGATGCTTTTTAAAGACGTAGTGATTTTAACTTTTACAGAACAATATAATGCAGACCTGTGATGGATTATACAACTCAAGCAAGTTTCAAGAGTCTGGAGCACCCCAGGGACTCACCTGGTAGAGCGCGTACCATTTAGGATTTAGTCTTTACTGCAGCGGTTCGAGTCCAACCCGTGGCCCTTTTCCCTCTCCCCAACTTTCCTGTGTCTGGTTAATCTTGTGTTATATCCTTTTGCCAGAGCAGATGTGAACTTTGTTAAATGGGGGATAAACTATTTAAATTGAACTCATCTCTTGGGAATAGACCCCAAACAAACAAATTGAATTGAGCCCTCTGCCGTTTGTCGTCTTCCATTGTTTTCTATTTCCCTGAAGAATTAAATATTTGCAGTTATTTTTCACACCCTCTTTGGAAACACACACATATACTGAAGAACATTAATGAGATTAGTAGTGCGATTAGCGCTCAGTTTTCGTAGTTGTTTTTCAGATTAGACGCCATTTGACTTGCAACATCAAATGAGAGATTCAGAAATATTTAAGGGTGCTGTCCCTGTAATTTGTTGTCCTTGAGTTTTGAACAGTTTCTTACCTGGGTGTTTGCTTCGTCAGCAGGTAATGGTGGGAACCCATAATTGTTTTCAATTGCCTCACTAGTACCATTCCACTGAAAAGGGAAAGATCAGTAACACTTCATCGTCATGTACGTATGTTGAAAAGTAGAAAAAAACAGTAACTTCAAGGAAACGGGCAGACATCATAGAAGATATTCCTCACATACAGGAAACCAGGGATCCAGTGGATTTCACATTGTAGCCTACTGCAGCTGTATAATCAAAATCAGTACTATGTAGCACTTTTCAAAACAAACGTTTTTTTATACGAGAAAATATTGGGAGTTAAAATAGAAGAAATTATATGTAAGTGTACAACCCATAAAAACAAGGTGTGAAAGCCAAAGAAAACAGAAGCGTTTTAAACACAAACCTGTGATGGATTATATAACTAAAGCAAGTTTCAAAAGTCAGTTGCCAGGTTATTAGGTCCGCTTAGCTGCAGTAAAACTAATGTCTAATAAAACAGTCCTAAAATAAATCCTACCTTGATGGTGGTTATAATGCTCAGTGTTTCTATATATATATATATATATGTGTGCCTATAGTTGGCTCTTCAGTTTGTGCTACACCCAGTGCTTGTCAGCCTCCGCTGATTACAGAAGTTTCCTCAGTGATCTCTTTGTACATTTGTTGGGGACTGTCTACAGCCATGGATTAATACACATTTGGTGCTATAGTGAGTATTTACACCAGCAGAACAGTGTATGTGGTTTTGAGGCTAAATGCTTATCAATTTTTCCATATGTTTCATTTTTTATGGATTAAATTAAACTTTATAAAATAGTTTTTCATTCATCCAATTAATGCATTTATTGTCTGATTTTGACATTTTCACCTTACAATCCATGTATAATACAAAGCCTTAAAATGCAGCATGACTAAACTTTTGTTGGAATTAGACATAATGCCATTCTCCCACAACGTCTACCCACCGTTGTTGAGTTGGTTTCTGTGTTAAACCCCTCAATATTTTCAAGTGGTGTCCTGCTTCCCTTTGGCCACTGTAATTTAAAGTTTAGAGCTGCAATTAGAGTTTGGACAGTAATGATATTGACATTAGATTTCAAACACAGCAGCTCCATAATCAATAAATGACCCCCTGTCTCGGAACTTGCATGATACATGTTGTAGGGGTAGGGGAAAAGCACCAATCTTACCACATTTGATGTCGATACCGTGAAAATGAATCCCATCAGACAGAGTAATGTAAGCCCTCTCATCTTGAACAAAGATTAGTTTCCTGTGTGCAAATACACTGGCTTTATAGTGTTCATGTCAGTAGGTGGAGACTGTTATGTAACCAACTGCAGTATATTTCACAAAGTTAATGTATTACCGGTGACCATATCCACCAGCAAAATCTCCAGATATGTTGCACTTCAGTTAGTCAGGTCACCAGAAACGCAATTCCAAGTGAATGCTTATATTGCTTAGACCTTTACCATTAGATAAACCGATACCATGCTGCCATCATATTTTATGATTTCTTCATAGATGGATTATGGACCCTCGGGTACAGACAGGGAAAAGGTCCCAAACTGAAAAAGGCTTAAATCAACTACAAATAACTCAACCCATCATTTATTGTAGTTTTGTGTCTCTTTGTAATTGTTTTGTCTCATTTCAGCCTTTTTTGTGTCTTTGTAGTTGTTTTTGTCTCTCTGTTGTCTCTCTGTGGCAATGCATGTAGTCATTTTGTGTCTCTTTGTGATTGTTTGGTGTCTCTGGTCATTTTGTGTTTCTTTCTAATCATTTTGTCTATTTGTGATTGTGCATCATTTTGCATTTCATTGTGGTCCTTTACTGTCTTCTGAGTTCTACAACTTTCAAGGAAGAAATGTTAATAGTCACTTCATACAGAGACTCGGCCTGTGCCTGGAAGGCCCATCCATGCATGGATGCATGTATGTTTTAAATGCAAAATCTGAATCTGTAAGGTAGCTTGTAGCCTAAATAAAGCTGATGTAGGTTAGTGGAGTAAAAAGTACTATTACTAGTACTATTTTGCTCTGAAATGTAGTAGTATAAAGTAGCATGAAATAGAAACAGAACCCATGTAAAGTATAAGTAGCTCAGATTTGTAAGTACAAGACATAGGTAAATGTACGTTGTTATAGCGACCACTGGCAATCACTGTGGCTTTTTTATCTAATAAAATCACCTTCAGGTGGCAGGTGGCACAATGCCGGTGCGCGCTCTACCACTTTGCCACACTGTGCACGCGCGGTCGCCGTGGTTGCTATGGCGCTGAATAGAAACTGAAGGTAAACGGAACAGAAAAGATGGACTGGAGCTGAAATTACCCATTCTCACTTGAAAACCTCACGTCCGAATAGTTGAGGTGGCTTTAATTGTTATATTTGTACAGTTAGACCCAGGTTTGGACCAGAATTTCCTCCGTTGCCGTCGTCTTTTAGACAGGTGGTATGAAGGCTCACAGCAGTGATGTCGTAGTGTTTGTCCGGATCAGACCGACCGCCAACTTCGCTCAAGGCCTCATTGAATGTCTTCCTGATGGGCAGGTAAATTCCTGTTTTAATACCACTATCGTTAAAATTAATTTAAATCGACTCGGGAAGCCGTAAGCTAGTCGTCATTGAACTAAAACTCTAGGTAAGTAAAAGGTTATTTCTAGGTGATTAGAATTGGAAAAAGCCGTTTGTTTTCTTTGGTGGAGGTTGAAAATGAATCCTTATGCTATCATTGCCCATTAAATGTGATTTTCCTAATTTGCAAGTGGTTAACTGGCGAATTGGTTACATGACTTAAAGGTAAATATTTTAAGTGTAAGCATTGACCTAGGACATGCTACAAAAAGGTATGTGTAAAGTAAGTACAGAACAAACAAACGAAAAACAGTTTTAACCTACTGTAGATGGTTTTATCTGGATATCAGAAAATCCTTTGAAATCCCTCTTGTTTCTGAATCTTGGCTAAACATTTTAACGTTTGCTTAATTTTCACATTTTAACGTCATTAAATAAAATGCACAGGTGTAATTAATTGCAGTAATGGTTGCTGCACTCCACATGTACGGTAGGTATCTAGTTGATTATGCATGCTTGCTCATTGTCATGGCTTAACATGACAGCTAAATGAAGTGGAGCCAGTAATGATATTACTTACACCAGGTAGGCTAACCACCTTATATGTTGCTTACTACAGTACACAGTATATTGACTACAGTAGTCAATTGACAGAAAATTAAACTGCAACTTTTATTTTTTTTATATAATTTTTTATTTTTATTTTTTAAAGAAAGGTACCACTGGTTCTTGTTTTTGATGTTATGTCAAACCTTTTTTTTTTTTTAGTACTTTATGATCTTAAATATCTCTGGCTTTTGAACTGTTAAATGTTTGAACTGTGAATTTCACATTGTATACAGATACCTGTTAGAGATATACATAGGTGAGTAGATTGGTAGTTATTGAATTATCTCCCCGTGTACTTGCCAAGATGTTTTGACTTTCAAGTGTTCAGTTTACACCACATCCATATCTTTATATAGTGGAGGTGTTGACATTTTTTCCAGGTTTTCCAATTTTATAACGTAACCTCCTAATATTATTGCGCATGTCTCAAAAATGCAGGTGAGTTAGTGTTTTGCCTTTCCATTTCAAACTGCATCACATTTCAGATATTCCATCAGCATTTAGTCCTGAAAGCTAACACAACACAGTGGCATAATTTCAATTAATGCATTAGTTTTTTGTGCTTGAAAATAATTTGTCAGGGCCCCTCTGTGCCTCACCTGGTAGAGGGCATACAACTTAGGCTCAGTCCTTATTGCAACGGCTCAGGCTCAAATCCAGCACAAATTCTTTGCTTTATGTCATCCCCTCTCTCTCCCCCAACTTTCCCGTCACTCTCTCACTGTCCCTATCCAATTAAAGGCAAAAAAATTAAATAATTTATGTTTCTTTCTTTGTGTCCTGGCTTTCAGACAGTGAATATCTATCACAGAAAAGACTCCAGGAAGCTCCAGGAATCCAAAAAAGGACGGCTGAGGTCCTGGTCATTCCAGCTGGAGGGGGTCCTGCAGGATGTGTCTCAGGAGGAAGTGTATACCCGAGTGTGTCGAAGGGTGGTACAGGGAGCGCTGGATGGCTATAATGGTAGATCTTAATTTGTACATAAAACCAACAGTGTCAGGTATTTGTACCAGATAAAGGAATCCAAATTAATGTCAATTCTGTTGTTTTTCTGTGGCCCTTTTCTTGTGACCCTGTAACAGCCAGTAAAAGGGCCCAAATTCCCTAGTCTAGTTTTGGAGATTGCCCTGATTTAACTTTAAGTAAATAATTGAATAGTCTTATTTACTGTCGTCTGTTGTGTATTTTCCAGGTACTGTGATGTGCTTTGGGCAGACAGGTGCAGGAAAAACCTACACCATGACAGGATCCACAGAATCATACAAGCAGAGAGGAATCATTCCTCGGGCCCTTCAGGAGGTATCTATAAGCTTGTGTTAATCTTAACCTCTGAAACACCCTGACAGCTCAATTTCAATATAAAACTTTTTGAATCTCTAACATGGTATTCAGGTGTTTCAGGAGGTGGAGAAGAGGACAGATCATTCTTTTTCAGTCCACCTGTCTTACCTGGAGATCTACAATGAGACCCTCGTGGACCTGCTGGCACCGCTACAGGACTCACCTCACCTGTCTCCTCGGGCCATGGTGGTGATGGAAGAGCCAGGCAGAGGGGTGTTCATCAGAGGTCTTTCTCTTCACCCAGTTCACACCGAAGAAGAGGCACTCAATCTGCTGTTTGAGGTGTGTCACTACTTTGTTTTTACAGCAGTGAAAATCTCTAAGTAATGAAAGAGATGTTCTTATGGCCTAAAAATATCAAATTAAATTTGGTCATTGTTAAGTTTATATTTTATATTATATTAATATTTTAATGCTTCAAAATGTTGATCAAAGTGGGAACAGGCTCACCAAAACTGGACAGCTGAAGGCCTGATCTGATGAATCTGGATTTCTGCTGAGGCACGGAGATGATAGTCAGAATTTGGTGTCAACAACATGAACCTGCTTTGTGTCAACAGTCCAGGCTGCTGCTGGTGGTGTAATGCTGTGGGGAATGTGCTCTTGCCACACTTTGGTTCCCAAATACCAATCAGTCATGCTTTGAATGCCTCAGCCTGTCTGAGTATTGTTGCTGACCATGTGCAACCCTCTATGGCCACAATTTACCATCTTCTAATGGCTACTTCATGAGTAACATGAACATAGCAATGAGGTCTGTGTACACAGTGGCCTCCCAAATCACCAGATCTGAATCCAATAGAACACCTTCGGGATGTTGTAGAAAGATGTGCAGCTGACAAAACTGCAGAAATGAGGCGATGCAATCATGTCAACATAGACCAAAATCTTGAAGAGATGTTTCCAGCATCTTGTGGAATCCACAAAGAATTGGGGTTGTTTTGAGAACAAAGGAAGGCCCTGACCAGAATTAGTATGATGTTTCTAATAAAATGCTTGGTGTGTTTTGTTGTTTTATTGACCTGGGTGAGCAGTGTAAAAACCACTTTTATGGATGAATAAATTGAAACTTTAGCGTTTACAAAGCTGTTCTTTCTTAACTCAGGGTGAGATGAATCGCGTTATTGGATCTCATGCCCTGAACAGGAACTCCTCCAGGTCCCACTGTATCTTCACTTTGCATATAGAGGTATGAGTCCAGTTACATTCATGGTTTACTATATTATTAACTGTAGTTTCAATAGTCAGACATGCCCTTTTGTCTTCATATTTTGTTCTGTAATTAGCCCTCATTTTAAGTAGGACACATGTCTTTCTTGATCAGGCTCACTCACGGACTTTATCTGATGCTGAGTACATCACCTCAAAGCTGAGTCTGGTGGATTTGGCTGGGTCTGAGAGGTTGGGAAAGACTGGGGTGAGCTTGGGAATGTTCACACTTGTTAGACACATGTGGGAATCACTTATTCTATTTCAAATTTGCCCAGTTATAATATTATAGGGTCTTGTCTTTTTGATCCCCTGGACAATGTGAAGGAAAGAATATGTTTTTCTGTACGATTTGTCATATAACTTTACTTTTTTCCCTTTCCCTTTCCCTTTTCCCGTTCTTCCAGTCCGAGGGTCAGATGTTAAAAGAAGCAACATATATCAACAAGTCCTTGTCGTTCCTGGAGCAGGCCATAGTCGCTATGGCAGACCGCCGCAGAGACCATGTTCCCTTCAGACAAACTAAACTCACACATGCCCTTAAAGATTCACTGGGTGAGACAGGCCTTCAGTTTTTAACAACATTGACACATGATACTTGGTAGTCCATGTGGTTCTTTGCTGTGTAGTAATACATAATGTATTTGTTTCTGCAGGAGGTAACTGCAACACTGTGCTTGTGGCCAACATCTATGGTGAGGCTGCACACATAGAAGAAACAGTAAGGAGTGGAATATATGGTATAAACAATAAGCAATCTCCTTTTATTGTACATGTTGTCATTTCACCTTTGGATGATAATTTATATTCTTTGCAGCTCTCTACTCTCCGTTTTGCGAGCAGAATGAAATGTGTCCGGACTGACCCTGCAATTAATGAACACATGGATCCAGCTGTGAGTTCACATGATATTACACATACCACAACACTTCTATGGGAGGTCTCATATATATATATACACACACATATAAGGGTTAAAATATGTATTACTTTTTGATTACAGTGTGTTGTGCTGTGTCTGTCATCAGACAACACAGTGATCTTATATTCTCTGTTCTGATTAGCTTCAGATCAAGAAACTTCAGAAGGAGGTACAGATGCTTAAAGAGGAACTGTCCATCTACAATACACTTGTGAGTAGGGCCAACAGGAAAGTGATTCAAGGTGTTCATGTTCCATTATGTGTTAGAATTGTATGCAAATACTAACCCTTCCATAACATGTTTTTTTATTTTAAAAAAGGCCTGTTTTTAAAGTATGTAATTCATAAAAAATACAATAAAGTTTTTTTTTACAAATTAATGAACTAATAAGCTTAATTAGCGGGAAATCGATTTTTCGTATGTAAACGATAACTCAAGAACAGTACATTGTGTAGAACGTCATATATATACCACAGGTAGCCCACCTGTAGTAGATTTTTGGGTTTCCTTGATGCATAAATTTGCATTGCGTTTTCTAAACCTCCATTAGCATTTTTGTATTGTATTCTTGTATTCTAGTATGGTGAGCATATGTGTTCTATTGTCATGGAGATCATGTTGAGACAAGAGGCAATCCAGTGCCTCTTTTTACACATTTCAGCTGGTTCATATTAGGCCATTCATCTTTCACCAGGTGAGGAGGCCGAGCATCACGTACGAGCCGTTGTCTGAAGCCCAGCTGGCTGAGATCAACAGCCAGGTTCAGAGGTACCTAGATGGAAGCCTGAAGGAAATCAGTGTGAGAACATAACAAAGAACCTAGCTATTAATACTTTATCTGACATACCAAATTTTGGCTTGGCATTCTCCTTTAAAGGCTTTACATTTATCTCTGCATGACATCTAATTACAGATTATAAGTATCAGGCAGGTCCACGCAGTCTTTGCCCAGTTTAAGCTTGCTATTGAGTGAGTATCTACATTCTGAAATCTGCAATTTTAAAGTACAGTATATATTTTGGAACAATGCTTTATTGGCTAATGACAGGTTACTAAGCATGTCTATGTTTGTATGTGAGCAGGGAACAGGAGCAGAAGGTGAAAGCTCAACTATGCCAGACCTACAACTTGGTGGAGAAAAACCAAATTGCTAACACATCTGCTATCAAGGTCAGTCAACATCTGATTCTTGGTTAAGGGCACCTCATGGAAATTAGCAGCTGTAACTTAATTTGTCCATTTTACCAGTGATGAGCCCTTTAAGGTAACATATCATTGTGACTGAGCTTGGATTGGCTGTTGCTTTGTTCACTCTTTAGGAGTTAGATACCAGGAGCAGCACTGAGGATGTTGAAGCTGGCAACATTGGGGTGTCTGCTCAGTCACAGAAACAGACCCAGCGTCCAAGTTCAACCAAATCCAAAACCAAGAAGCCGAGGGACAAACAGAGGTAAGTAAACATTTTAGACTGAAACCGGTAAATTGTGCTGACACTCATTGTCTTTATTATTTTCATAACAGTGCAAAGATTTTCAGTTTCCCCTTGAGACAAATTTTTGGCAGAAACATGTACATTTGTTTTTGTGAAATCAAAATTGTTAATTGAAATTAAATTAAAATTGAATTAAAACCCCTTAGTATGACTTAACACTTGTGAGTTACTCTTTCTGAGGACAGCATTATCTGAGGCTTAAAAGACTGTAGCAACATTATACTTCCTGTTTATATCTCCCAAAAACATAACATAAGCATAACAACAGCTTTCTTTTTTAATTTGTTACACTGCCGATTCTGTCAGTGGAAAGTATATGTATCAACCAAGCACATCATTATAAATGTCATCCTGGAGAGACAGTTTGAAAATGTGAGCCATTATTCCCATATAAAAAAATATATATATATATCACATCTCCCCCTCTCTACAATGGTCAGCTTTTCACTCTGCCTTCACGTGTGGCTGGATTAGGTATACTCCAGCTGTGGCTTTTTGTTGTTTTTTTTTGTTTTTTTTATTTCCGACATGGTCAGACAGCAAGTCTCACAAACTAGTCCTGACAGACATAAAAAAGCCTTTTAAATGTCCCATCAACATGGGCATGAGTGCCACAGACATTGCCTCAGACTTTGATAGTTGATTGAATAAATAATACCCTCCTAGGTCCTGTTATTGATCTTATCTAATCAATATGTAATTGGAACAACATCTGCCTGTTTGAAGCCCTCATGACTGGACTATATTTAATACATTAGTTAGGTTTTCCTAATGGCACATTTATTGTGATTATTCAGCCAAAGCAAAAGGCAGGAAGAAGGTAGTCCAGTTTCAAGAAGACATGTGGAGAGTGCCTCCAAATCAAAGCTGAATTCTATCCAGATACCTGAGGGGGAACTGGAGTCACAAGAACCAGACACTGAGAGCCCGGACACACAGGAATCACAGCAGCCTGGCAATGAACCCTCTCACTCTGAGTAAGTAGATGTAATGAATATAGTAATATCTGTTAAATGTTTAGCTCTGGTATCATTGGTTGTCCTATAAATGGAAGGAGCACATATTATTGTTTTATAACCTTCCTACTCAAAAGTTTGCTGTCTGTGCCCAGGCCTCATCCACTCAAAGCAGAGGCATTTGAGGATTTTAAGGTGGGACAAGGCAGCAAGATCAACTGCATCCTTAAGGAGAACAAGGCTGTGCTGCTAGAACGCCGCAGGCTCCTTCAGCAGCTCATTGAGGAGGTCAACGCTGTCAAGAGAGAGATTGATTGCACAACAGCTACCATAGAGCAGCACAAACAGATGAGACAAACCCAAGGTACTTCATACATAGCGCATTAGTGTCAGTAAAGTGCTGCTCTTAATGGTCCTGAAGTGAATCAGTTTCTGTTGAAACATTTTATTCTTTATTTTATTCATATGTACACTTGCCCAGTCAACTTGAACAAACAGTTCCCAAAACAGAGATACACTGAAATATCTGACAAAATAATCTGGCAAAAACAAAAACTGGCTCAGGTGAGCTCACCTTACCCATATCTAGAACTTTTGGCTGCTGTGGACTGTTGAAAGATCTTTAAAAAGCTTTAAGTGAACCTTTTAGTTGAAATTATTTTGTCATATTTATGAATGAACTTCTATGCTCCCGCACTGTATTTTAATTAAACTACAAATGAATGCTCAAATAAGAATAATATCATATCTTTTGAAACTTTGACTAAAAATGTTTTTTTTTGTGTGTGTGTGTGTGTTTGCACAGAGCTTGTCTGCACAGCATGAGTTAATATTGATACCAGCAAAAAGGACTGTACTAGTGCAGAGGTTAATACATTTTGTGTGTTTTTGTATGAAGGTCAGTATTTGGTTATGGAGGAGGAGCCAGATGCCACTTTATTGTTGCAGCTCAGAGAGCTGAAGGCCCTGTACCGGCAGAGGTATGAGGCACTGCGTAACATCAAGGCAGAGGTCAACTACTGTCAACACCTTGTGGATCAATGCAGGGTGCACCTGCTCTCTGGTCAGTTTTGAAAAGTATAAAAATATGCTACCTCCCTGAAAGAGCATAAAATGTTCACAGCTTTAATTTTTTCGGTAGATTAGGAGAAAGTCAAGGTTACTGGAAATAATCCATTCCCCATGTGTGTGTCCCAGAATTTGAGACCTGGTATAAGAAGACTTTTGTGTTACCTGAGGAGGAGCTGGTCATATCTATGGATAAGACCCTTACAAAAGTGAGTCTGTATTGCACTTAATACATAGTAAGTGTAGTCATTACTGTTTGGCAAAAATTGTATCTTGCAAATAGAAGCTAAGAGCTTCTCTCCGGAAATTGACTATATTGAGCTACAGTCAAGGGTGTAGGTTTGGTGTCAACATTGGTAGGGACACAACAACCCTGCCACCCCTGCAAAACAAAGATTGGCTTTTTGAGCCGTCAACCAAATGCCCTACTATACTATTACGTTTTTATGACATTTTTATGCCATACTATACAATGGCATTGTTCATGCCTTATTATACTATGACGTTTTTATGACATTTTTATGTCATACTATACTATGGCGTTTTTTATGCCTTACTATACTATGACCTTTTTATGACATTTTTATGCCATACTATACTATGGCGTTTTTCATGCCTTATTATACTATGATGTTTTTATGCCTTACTATACTATGACATCTTTATGACATTTTTATGCCTTACTATACTATGACGTTTTTATGACATTTTTATGTCATACTATACTATGACGTTTTTATGCCTTACTATACTATGACATTTTTATGTCATACTATACTATGACTTTTTATGACATTTTCATGCCTTACTATACCATGATGTTCTTATGACATTTTTATGTCATACTATACTATGACGTTTTTATGACATTTTTATGCCCTATTATACTGTGACGTTTTTATGACATTTTTATGTCATACTATACTATGACGTTTTTTATGCCTTACTATACTATGACGTTTTTATGTCATACTATACTATGGTGTTTTTTATGCCTTACTATACTATGACGTTTTTATGACATTTTTATGCCATACTATACCTTACTATACTATGACGTTTTTATGCCTTATTATACTATGACATTTTTATGACATTTTTATGCCATACTATACTATGACGTTTTTATGACATTTTTATGCGATACCATACTATGACGTTTTTTATGCCTTGCTATACTATGACATTTTTATGCCATACCTCACTATGATGTTTTTATGCCTTGCTATACTATGACATTTTTATGCCATACCATACTATGACGTTTTTTATGCCTTGCTATACTATGATGTTTTTATGAAATTTTTATGCCATACGATACTATGACGTTTTTATGCCTTACTTTACTATGATGTTTTTGTGCCTTGCTATACTATGACGTTTTTATGACATTTTTATGCCATACTATACTATGACGTTATGCCTTACTTTACTATGACGTTTTTATGACATTTTTATGCCATACTATACTATGACGTTTTTATGCCTTATTATACTATGACATTTTTATGTCATACTATACTATGACGTTTTTATGACAATTTTATTCCCTATTTTACTATGACGTTTTTATGACATTTTTATGCCATACTATACTATGACGTTTTTATGACATTTTTATGCCCTATTATACTATGACGTTTTTATGACGTTTTTATGTCATACTATACTATGACGTTTTTATGCCTTACTATACTATGACGTTTTTATGACATTTTCATGCCATACTATACTATGACGTTTTTATGACATTTTCATGCCATACTATACTATGACGTTTTTTATGCCTTACTATACTATGACGTTTTTATGCCATACTATACTATGACGTTTTTATGACATTTTTATGTCATACTATACTATGACGTTTTTTATGCCTTACTATACTATGATGTTTTTATGACATTTTTATGCCATACTATACTATGACGTTTTTATGACATTTTCATGCCATACTATACTATGACGATTTTTATGCCTTACTATACTGTGACATTTTTATGGCGTTTTTCATGCCTTATTATACTATGGCGTTTTTTATGCCTTACTGTACTATGACGTTTTTATGACATTTTTATGCCATACTATACTATGACGTTTTTATGACATTTTTATGTCATACTATACTATGGCGTTTTTTATGACATTTTTATGCCATACTATACTATGGCATTTTTCATGCCTTATTATACTATGACGTTTTTATGCCTTACTATACTATGACATTTTTATGTCATACTATACTATGACTTTTTATGACATTTTCATGCCTTACTATACCATGATGTTCTTATGACATTTTTATGTCATACTATACTATGACGTTTTTATGACATTTTTATGCCCTATTATACTGTGACGTTTTTATGACATTTTTATGTCATACTATACTATGACGTTTTTTATGCCTTACTATACTATGACGTTTTTATGTCATACTATACTATGGTGTTTTTTATGCCTTACTATACTATGACGTTTTTATGACATTTTTATGCCATACTATACTATGACGTTTTTTATGCCTTACTATACTATGACGTTTTTATGACATTTTTATGCCATACTATACTATGACGTTAT